>OY796880.1:41097191-41313074 GCA_963680785.1 Diplosoma virens
AGCAGAAATTAGAGACCGATTTCTTAAAATAAGTGTAGGCCTACTTTGGAATCCCAACTTTTTAACGTTGGCAGCAAAAAAATTGTTAAATTCTTGCGCTCCGTCTTTGCTATTAAAATACTAGTGTTGCTTCATTGAGAAACGTTAAAGCATATTTACAGCTCGGGAGATTTGAGACATCAAATGAAGCGTTTTCCAAAAATAAATGATTGTTCCTGTTGGTTTGCTTTTGAGATATAAGCCAACCAAGAGTAACTCCAAAATTTAAAACCGATAATTGTAAAAATACTTTAAATTGCCTGTGAGAATATCATGCTTTCATTTTACTGTTTAGAAAAGTTATATATATATACATATACATATATATAACTTTCCTAAACAGTAAAATATATATAGAGTAATTATAATAATGCTGCGTAATTATACAAGGAAAAGTGAACAAGGCATTGCTAAACCTAATGAAATGTTGACAGCAGTTCGACACATTAAAAGTACCGGAGAGAGTATTCGAAAAACTGCTGAGAGTTTTGGTATCAATTACAAAACACTTTCACGTTATAGAAAAAAATTTTTTGACGAAGAAGAGAAGGAGAAGATTCATTTCCAACAACATTACTGTGGGGTAGGCTACACCAGAAACAGGCAGGTGTTTACAGATGCACAAGAAATAATGATCGTCGAGTATCTTCTGAAAGCATCGGATATTTATTTTGGATTATCATCAAAGGAATGCCGAAAAATTGCTTACAGATTTGCTAAAGCTAACCGTATAAAAATACCAGAAAGTTGGTATGACAAACAACAAGCTGCTCCTGATTGGTTTACATCTTTTTTAAAAAGACATCGGCAATTGTCACTCCGCACTCCAGAAAGTACAAGTTTAGTTAGGGCAAGTAGCTTCAACAAAAACAATGTTAATTCTTTTTTCCAAAATTTAAACTTAGTTTTTAAATAGACATAACTTTCAGCCTTTGGACATTTGAAACATGGACAAAACAAGCGTAACTACTGTACTTAAGCCTGATAGAATTATTGGAAGACGTGGAACGAAACAAATAGGCGCTATAACATCGGCTGAGCGAGGTACAGTTATTACTGTAGTAGGCACCATATCAGCAAGTGGAAATTTTATTCCTCCTTATTTTATTTTTCCCGGAGTAAAATTTCAGGCATTTCCTTAATGGAGCGCCACCTGGAAGCAAAGGAGGTGCGAACCCATCTATATGGATGACAGCAGAGCACATTTTAGACTTTTTAAAGCACTTTGTTAAGCATGTTCGCTGCACCCACAAAAAACTGAGCGTAAAAACATTTGATTTTTTCATTAAAAAAATAATCAAGCTGTTTCGTGCAACTAAAAATGTAGATTGCATGCCTATTTTGGTTATTCATCCTTCCTTAAACACAGCTAGTGTAACTCTGATCTTATCTAATTGTATCCGGTGCTCGACTGTGAAGCAAAACTAAAACATCTTTGTAAACAGCTAACTGGACAAGAAATACGGTGCTATTTTTACTTGACATGTATATAATATTTTTATATCTTTTTTATCAATAAATTGTTTGTTTGATCTTGGCGTATAGCAAAATTTAAAAGCAACTGAGTGAGTGTCGACTCACAAATAGCTGTGACATTTTACCCCAATGCTTGTGACAACCAGGACAGATTTGTCCAGGTTGTCACACTTTAATTGACTGTTTTAAAACTGTCCAAAAACATGTTTATTGTTGCTGAAAAACCAAAAAAATACTCTAAAGTTATAGCTGAAGACTTTAACTAAAGAAAAAAACAAAAAAAATTTTTTGAAAATCGACCAACTATTCGCTAGATTATAAAATGTGAAATTTGTGTCTACCAGACCCGATCTCCCCTATTCTGCGTTCGATCTATGATTCATGACTAAATGCCTAACTGATGTACTTCGATACCTAATAGATTTTGATCTATAATTCATGTACTGACTCATGTACTGGATCTATGATTCACGTATTGCATACAGAACGGATGCCTAATTTAGCAAGATTGTTCAAATTTTTGCGCAGCAGGCACAAACAAGCGTTTAGACCTTCGTGTTTATCGGCAGGCATTTGATAACCGATAAATAAACCATAGTCAGGATCTAGAGCAGTGCTCTGCAACTCGTATGCTACGGAAAAATGACAAACATATTTTTAAAATAGAGATACAGTTATGTTTCTCTGAAGTAGCAACCAAAAATCTTAAAAAATTCATTCTACAGTAGACCTACATCTCATTGTGAAACGTCAAGACCTTTTTTGGGTGTTTACTAAATTTCCAAAGCTTTTCTTCATATGAAGATTTTTTTACTAAACATGAAAACTCTCTACAAATAAATTGATAACTTTTTTTGATCAATTTTTAGCCAGGCTTGATTGTGCACGATAAATTAGTAACTTTAGATGAAAAAAAGTTATCACTATATTTTTAGAGTTGAGATTGAAATTTTTATGTTTTTTTAGAAAGATAAATGAAACTTCAGGTAACGGAAAGCGTTAAAAATTTAGCTCTTTACCTGACCCAGGTGTTCTGCTAATTTTTGAAATCTTTTAAAATGTGCCGCAGGTTGAAAAAGTAGCGGAGCACAGTTCTAGAGTACCATTTTTAGCCAAAACAAGTGTCACTCTTATTTGTAAAGATCAGATGGTTGGGGGTTTAAAAAAACTAATAAGTGATCCGTTGGAGAGATACAAAAACATTTATTGACTAAGCGCAAAGCGTTATTCAAAACACTATATACGAGTATAAAACAAGTACTACGAGAACGAACGAGATTTCAGTACTCGGTTGTTAAATAAACTAAAAATAAGAGAGTTGCATCCGATGTTTTGGCACCAGCACCCGCCCTGAGGCCGCAAATTACCTCAGCAGCGGGATACGCGAACAAAATCTTTTTGTGCAATGCGAAACGGTGGTGATGAAATTTGAGTGATTGGTCTAGTTTTACTTCAAGATAAATCGGAACTAAACATAAAGGTGAATGTTGGTTATTGTAAACTTTTAACTCACATTTTTTCTTAATCTGGAGATTGGGGAAAGCAGATTATACATTTAGAAGTTAAAAAAGCTGTGATTGATTTCGAAGGAACACTGTTTCTCTAACATCAAAGACTATTTTGCTTACTGTCGCAGATAGAGTGAAACTTTAGTTGTGAACTAGTTTTATAATAATTCGAACCATGCATTTATCTAACAGACACCTCAGCAGCTTGTAGTTAAAGCCAAGTTTGTATGAAATAACAGTGTCATATACAGCTGTCAGATTGACAATTGGCACTGGCCTTCTTCTTAGTCTCGAGAAAATCGTCGATGATTTGTATAACAAAACGACTTGATACACGATTGACTTTTTGCATCAAAAACATCAATTAGCTCGTTGCGGACGTAGGTAAGCGTCTCAAATTTTTTTCAGGGGACATAAAGTTGATAAATTTGTCAATGATTTTTGGATTTTCAAAAGTCTTCTTTATCTTTCAAATTGCGACTAAAATCGCTCTACCGTAGATTTTTGAAATTGGAGTTGATGCAAGCAGGAAAAGAGAAAGTTATGTAATCAAGAATTCAAAGCATCTCTAACATGGAATATAAGCTCTGTGCGTATAAAATTAGGGCCCGGAGCTTTCGCTGGTTTTACGTGGAAGAACTCTTGTAAACAGCCCAGGTCATCCGTAACTAAGAATCTAAGTTTATTTTATTCAGAGGTTTCCACTTAGCGGGTTATTTTAAAACTGCAAAGAAGTCGGCATATATTAGGATAATCTTATTAGACCAGTAGTCATATCAAATTTTTTTTTAATGACATTTTGAGTTCAAACATAAAAGCAATTAAAGGTCAAAAATGGTCTTTACGTTTTCATTAAAAATTATTTTCGAATTTCCAGAGTGGAGCTTTTTTGGTCTTCATTTAACTTTCAAAATAAATTCATCAAACAGTTTGCAATAAATAAGGATCGATTTTTTAAACTTTGATTTAAAAATTTTTGGAGGAAAGAAGTCATTTGTGTAAATCTTAGACTTTTGAACCATCGTCGTCGTCGTCGTCGTCGTCGTTTGAAGGGCATCCACTCCAGGTCAGACACAAACAGGACTGGGGCCGAGGGTTTATCCTTTTAATCCACAGACTGACTGCCAGTACTACCCCACTACCTCAGACTGCTGCACTGCCTGGATCAGATGCTGAAAGTGATGTCGTTAAGCCAGCATCGAGTTTCGTCATCCAAAACCGTCAGACCTCGTGCTCCATGTGGTGCCCGATGTATAGGGCACGCTGTTACAACATGGTCTGCGGTTTGCTCAGAGACGCCACACTCGCAATTCGGTGAAGGAGCGAAACCCCATTTGTGCATGGACGAATGGAATTTCCCAACACCAGTCCGCAGGCGGTTGAGCTTAACCCAAACCGCTCGGGGTAAGCCCATCCCAACAGGTTTGGCACTGGTCTCGGGCACAAAAGCACGGAACCTGGAAGCATTTTAACAGTACTCCGCGTTCCATTTGTGATTTGTCCATTCAGAAGCGCGGATGCCAAGTCTGGCAAGGTTGTCCAAGAGATTCCGCGCACCTGGCACAAACGGGCGTCTGGATCTTAGTCTCACTTGGCGAGTATCTGAGGACCCACTTAAAAGACCATACAAGATATGATCAGGGTCCAGAGATCCACGGTAAGCCAAGGAGAGTGTCGCTCCCATTCGGCGAAGCTCAGCTGGCTGGATGCCTGAAAGTACAGGTAGATGGTCCGTTGGAGTGGGACGCAGGCATCCAGTAACTATGCGCAAGGCGTCATTCAAGACACTGTCAATGAGACGAGTGTGAGCACTGCGACACCAGACTGGCGCACAGTACTCAGCTGTCGAGTAGACTAGAGACAAGGTGGCTATGTGTAGTGTTTTAGCACCAGCACCCCATCCCGAGCCCACGAGTCGCCTCAAAAGTGTGACGCGCGAAGATAGTTTTTTGCGTAATGCCACTAAATGGTGACGAAACGTGAGCGATCTGTCCAGTTTTACCCCTAGGTAAGTAGGGGTTGGACAGAACGGTAAAAGTCTACCATTGTTGTAGACCTTTAGCTCACGTTTAGCCTCTCGGTTGTTTAAGTGAAAGGCTGCCGTCACCGTCTTAGTGTGACTGAGCTTCAACCTCCAAGTCTGGAGATACGCTGACAGTGTGGACATGTCTTGGCTTAACCCATTAGTGCCCAGAATTATTTTTTCGTAGGAAATGCGCCATTTTTTATTTACAGACTATATTTGTAGTAGAAAACACGATTTGATTGGTTATATTAAAAAATTTTTGTTTATCTATTAAAAAAAAGGTGGCAACATATGTTGCCATTGGGCATTAACGATGTCAAAAGCTCAAAAATCACTCACATTGTGAAGAACAAAACAATTTTATTTTTAATCCAGTTTTACACAATTTGAATCAACAAATGGCAAAGCTATTGATTTACCAACACCAAATTAGTTTTCATGATATTTTTTAAAGCATTGCACATGAAGTGGTGCATTGCTTTTTTCGCATCTTATTGAGCATCTACCACCACACTCCCAGCGTCGCGAGTAACGAGAAGGCAATGCTATGGGCCAACAATCAACTTTATCAAAACGAATACCCGTTGCCGCATTAGGACTATATGGTATTTTGGGGCCCGTTTTTATCCTTGGGGTGCCATATTGGTTATTTGGCAAATTGATGCTATAAAAACATTAGCGTTGTCACACCATCTCACCAACATGCTATTACTATCAAATGAACATGAGATTGCGCCCCTTTCCACTTTTTTGAGCTCTGATTTTAGTAAAAGAAGAGCATTTACATCCCTGTCGGCTCGTATAGTTCCTGTTCCTCCAACTCCTTTGGCCTTCAGTCTATCAAGCAAAAGCAGGGCTGTAAACCAGTTTTAAACAACTGTCCAAAGGAGTGTAAATTTCTGAATCAAGAAAACCATCAATATTTGGATTATAAGTCTTGAGTGGTTCAACAAGAACTTGTGAAGTTTCAAAACTGGTATGCTACTTCCTCAAAGTTTTCTTTCTCTTCTGTAATGGATGTGATGCATTGGAAAAATTTGCAGAGTCTAAAGAATTAGAAAAAGCCGTTGTTTTTGCTTCTGTATTCAATATCTGTCTTGGCAGGTGCGAAAATGTCCCTGTGACATCATTATTGGAATTCTGAATCCATATCAGTCACACCTTCCTTTTGAGGTGGTAAAATTCTTATTTCAACATCACATCTATCTTCTGTAAAATTTGGTGAATTTTTCTCTAAAGCTGTCAATACTTCGTTCAGAGTAAACCTGTATAATCACACATACAGTTAAAAAAATATACGTTAATTATTTAAAAAAAAAACTTACAAATTTGATCTTAGGTAAAATTATCACCACAATAACCAACATCTTACAATTCATACTATTAAATTCAAAATCAAATGTTTACAACTAATAAACAATGGCATTAACGGTGTAATTATCATTGCTCATCTTTTCACCAGATTGCAACAAATACCAATTACTGACTATGCTAGTGCCCAGTGGCAACATTTGTTGCCAGCGCTAAATGATACAACTAAAGAGTGACTAAAATAATATTTTTTAAATTAAAGAAGTTATATTTTTATAAAACAGATATTTAAGCATATCTCAAATACAAAAAAATTAAATTAACGCATTTTATTTTTAAGTAGCTTACCTTTTATTTGAAGCCATACTGCTTTTCTGCTACGAAAAAAAATCAGTTTTTTTCAGACAAGTATCTTGCTGACTGAATGCATTTTATTTGTTGTACAAACACATAAACTAACTGCGACACAATTAAACAATAATCACAAAGAAACTTTAAAATAATTAAATTAAATAGGTCACATTGTTAAAATTATTAGAGCGCGTCACTGGCAGCAAATGTTGCCACTGGGCACTAATGGGTTAAGGTCCCCTCCAAGTCCTTCCAGTTTCCAGAAGAGTGCAACAATGCTAGATCATCAGCATAAGCAAACTTTCTGGAAATCATGGGAGGTAGATCGTACGTATAGGTGTTAAATAGGAGGGGAGCCGAGACCGATCCCTGAGGAACGCCGTTTTTAAGACGGCGTAGCCTGCTTTGCTTGCTGTCACCGGTGGTAAGGGTGAAACTTCGATTTCGGACAAGCTCCATAATCATTTTGACCATGTGCTTATCCGAAAGTAGTCTCAGCAGCTTGCAGGTAAGGCCACGGTGCCAGACAGTGTCATAAGCAGCTGTCAGATTGATAAATACGGCACCGGCCTTCTTTTTAGCCTCGAAAGAATCCTCGATGTTCTGGGTTAGCAAAACAACTTGATCTACGGTTGACTTCCCGCGTCGGAACCCAGCCTGCTCTTTAGGGAGCAGTTGATCGACTAATGGTTCAACGCGGGCGTAGATAAGCCTCTCGAGGATCTTGTAGGGGACACAGAGCAGAGATATCGGTCGATAACTCTTTGGGTCCCCCACGGGCTTTCCTGGTTTTGGGAGCGCGACCACAAGCGCTCTTTTCCAGATCTTGGGAATTTTGAGTCGGCGCAAACAGGAAGAAAGGAAGTCACGTAACCAGGACTTCAAAGCAGCTCCGGCATGGAGTATAAGCTCGTGGCAGATGGAATCAGGACCCGGAGCTTTACCTGGTTTTAAATGTTGAAAAGCAGCAGTAAATTCTCTCTGTGAAAAATTGTCAGAGATTTTTACTGCGTCTGGTGTTGTGGCCCTCCGAAGGTCAGACACTTCTTGAAAGACAAGTCGAGATGACTTGCAGTCAACAGCCTCGTATTTCCCATTTTTAACCAGCTGAGATGCAATAGCATCGGCTGAAACGGGACAATGACGAGGAGAGTGTCGTGACCTACCATTAAGGTTGTTCAAAATACTCCATGCTTTTCGACTAGAGTGTGAGAAGTCAATGCTCCGAACTGCCTTGGACCATCGATCCCTCCGATTTCTGTCAAGCTTGGCAAGCAGAGTTGTAGCAGCCAAACTTGAGTCGTCTCCCTGAGGAGACTCCAGAAAGGTTTTATAGAGGGATTCACACTCTGCATTCCAACACGGAATATAGTTATTTCGATACCCGCGTGGGATAGTCTTTTTGGCTGCTTTCTTAATTGTGTTGCAGAAGTTCTGGTAAGCCGCATTCACATCAAGTGAATCAGGCGGCAACAAAGTCTTTGCAAATTTATTCGTCAAAGCAATGTAGTGATTCCATTTGGCCTTGCGGAAGTTCCATCGTTTAACAGGCATGCTTGGCACTGCCATAGCAAACCTTGGTGGTGTAATAAGCGAAGGTCGATGTTGTGACCTGGGAAACTTGTCAAGGACACGTCTATCCGGTAAGCGACTGTTTGGATCTACGCTGGCGAAAGCTAGATCTAGATTGGTGCCAGTGTTCCAGCGGCCGGAATAAAAACTGGCAGCATCCTTGGCATTATATAGGAGGACAAGACAATTAATACTTGCCCAACCAACCAAGCACTCACCGTCCGGACTGTTGTCATCGTAACCCCAGTCAGCATGACGACAGTTAAAATCGCCAGCGTACTGACAGGGGTGAGGAAACACTGGGAGATCCAGGGTTCGCAATCGCGTTGGCGGTGGCTTGTAGACGTTGACTATTTTATAGCCATCAAGGTCCACACACAACCACTCGATCTCCGATGTCGGTGGAGATTGGTCCAAAAGCGTGTATCTCAGTCGCTCCTGGACAAACGTGGCAAGGCCATGCTTCCTGCTTAAAGAAGACCCAGCTAGTTGGTAGTTTGGAAGTACCAACTTCTCTGCATCAGTGCAGTGGGTCTCCTGCAGTAGGATGACGAGTGCCTCAGACTGCATAGCGAGGTGATGAAGAACGTTCATCTTGCTTGCAGTGAGGCCTTCGATGTTCAGCTGAAGAATACTGGGTCTTCGGAACTTGTTGGCAATGTGCCCTGAAAAGAGCAGTTTTATCTTAACATTGCCCCGTCATGAATTAATTACCCCGTCATTAACATTGAACCGTCATGAATTGAAATTCAATCGTATTAACCGTCTTGTTTTTATTTTATGTTTTCTGTTTCCAAAACCCACATCCAAAAGCTATAAACTTCTAACAAAACTTTTTCAAACAAGTAAACTTATACAGTACATAAAAAATTCGCCGGATTTTTTAAAGGAAGGAAATTTTTAGCATAAAAACGGCCTGCTACTTCAAATGCAAAGTGAAATGCAATTATCAAAAGTAAAGTGTTGTTTGATTTTTTAAAAGCGCCAGCATAAGAGCTAAAATGTGAACTAGTTAATTAAACTTTTTTTATCCCACGAATGAATAGTTATAAAATAGTTTTATAAAAAATGCTCAGTGTAAAGAGTGAATTGTGTCCGCTTGGTTGGTATTCAAGCAGTTCAACAACAATTGTTTTATACAAAAATATGTATATGTGTAAAGTGTTTTCAAGCAATTGCCAAAATCTAAAAAAAAATGCGATTTACATGAAATAAGTTCTACATCGCCTAAGGCATACGGAGGTCTGGCAAACGATGTAATTCCTTTGTAACGCAAAACCAATTCTTGGTAAAATTCATACCACTTAATAAAAGCGTGAAATTGAAATTCCCCGCTTTGCTTTCAAAAACAAGCAAAAATTCTTAAATTTGCTAAAACAATGTCTATTTTCTCCGTTAACCCTTGTTTGGGGGCACCTAAAAATAGTACCATCTTATTCAGCAACTCAAATTAGGAAAAGTCAAGAAATTCCGAAATATTATCTAAAAAAAGTAATTAGAAAAGTTTTTGCAAAGGAGAATAGAATTAATTTAAATTGCATGGCTAGTGAACTTTGGACAGTATTACCCACTTTATTTTCTCTTCTGTTTTTTTATCTTGAGCGCTCGAAAAGGTTTTAGGGAGTATTTTGACATCTTTTCGTCAATTCGACGTTACGTAGGCGTTTATTGTGTGGTGTCTTCTGATTGGCTGTATTGCGGGGACATATTCTTTTTGACCGATTGTAAACTTAGTGTACCGATTAATTAGATAAGTTGACCACTGTTGCGAAACTTCTATTATTATCGCTCAGCCTGGCTCTATGTACATAAAAGTTTGATTTAATTGTAAAGTGGTTGCAATCGTTTCGCGTTGTTTAACCTGAGTGGCTATAATTGTTTAAGGGTAAGTGTCGACGCCTTGGGGGAGCGTCATTTGACCGACAAAAGTGAATTACACAAAAACGTCACTTGACCGACACAACTGCTGCAGACATAGGTATGAAGTTTTGGTAATAGTTATATTGAATAAATTTGCTATAAGGTGCTGCTTGTAAGGAAGTTCAAAAAGAACTGGTACAGAAACAGATCATCGTGTTTATTTTATAATTTGATATAACGTATGGCAGATGAATATTTTTTAGTGGGTGAGAAGCTGACAGCTGTTATCTAACAACTGTCTGTTTTGGAAAATTTCTTTTGTTATCGGTCAACTGCTGGTTTGAGGGAATTCAACAAATTTTGTTGGTCAAGTGACGTCGACTCGACGCCTCGAAAATTAATTCTAAAGTAAGATAGAATTGTTTTTTTTTTGCTTTTAAATGGAAGAACTTTTAAGTTTAATATTAGTCATCAAAACGCTAATTTATTTTTATAATTTGTCAGTACAAAGTTGTTATTGATTAATCGCAGTTGTTGGCACTGTGATTTTTTTAAAGTTTGGTGAAGCTTGGGAGTCACGATTTACGTAAACCGATCACATTTTTGTGAATTTTGTGAATAGTATATTCTTTATAAATTGAAATATGGCTTCGTTTTGTCTGTTGAAAGAAGTTTTCTCGGGAATCAATCAGTACTCAGCCAGATCGTACTGTTTAAAGAATGTCAATCTCGCGGTAAGTTATTTCTAGAACCGAAATAAATAAAGATAAACACAGTTTTACTTCATCGCAGGTATTTGGGTAACCTAATTTAATTGGTCTTTTTGGATTTCCGAGTAAAGTTGCGACACTGATTTATCTAACTATTTTTATTTATTAAAGTAGATAAACAATTATAAACCATTCGAAATACAAAAAATAGATACATTCTTAGCCAAAAGTTTAAGATCACGGCGTAAATTTTCCGAAAAGCATTTTTTTCATTTTGTTTTGCTTTTAAAAGTATTGATTCTTACTCTTTTTTTATGACTCTAGATTAATTTTTAAACAAAATAGCCGCAAAAAGTGTACCTGCTAATTAAAATAGAGTTTTTTTCAACTCTATTGAATTTTATAGGTGATTTTTTATATTATTTTTAGCTTAAAAATTTTTTGTTTAGTAAAATACTACATTTTTATCATAATAATAATTCCTATCGCATCAAATTTGAAAAGTGCTTGGTGCATGTCTCAACTTTACTTGAAAACCCAAAGAGATTAGTTGAACCAGATAACCCAAATACCTGTACGGAAGTAAAGCTGTGTCTATTTTTATTTATTCTGGATCTAAAAATAGTTTGCAGGTATACTGAAGTTCTAAAAACAATTGGTTCCGGCTCAGCACAAATTCATTCTCTAGAAACTTCTCTTCATGGATAGAAAAAAAACACGGTTTCAAATTGTAAAGAATATACTCGTAAAACTCACAAAAACTTGATTTATTCACATAAAACTTGGATCCCAAGTGTCACCAACTGTTCAAGCGCCAACAATTGCAAATAACCACTTTAACAACTTCGTACAGACAAACTATAAAAATAAATCAGCACCCCGATGACTAATATTGAACTTAATAGCTCGTCCATTACACAAGCAAAAAATTCTGTTCCTCTGTAGAATTAATACCCAAGGCATCAATAGACTCTTAAACAACTTTAGTCACCCAGGCTAAACAAGGCAAAACGATTCCAACCCCTTAGCAATCAAAGGAAATGATTCAACTGGTATCTTAACTGGGATAATTTGAAACAAATTGTGGTCAAGTTGCGTAACGCCACATAATAATAGAATTTTTGATTATAGTGGCTTCTCCGAATAGCGATTAAATTAAGGTCACACTCGGTCAAGCAATATATTAAACTTTTTCTTTTTGACAAATATATGGTCGCTGTTTAGCAGTTTCACTAAAATTTCCGTTGCACTCTACATTAACCCATTGGTAATCTGAAGGGCAGCAGTGATGATTTAATACAACACAATTTTTCTTGGTATTTTTAGTCGGTTGTTTATCAGCTCACTGGATGAATTTCGGACGGCTTCCATCAACCCAAGTAAAGTTGTTGTTGTTGTTGTTGTTTAGATTGCGTTGCAACCCAATCCAGAAAAGTAGATTTGTAATGTACATCAATGATTTTCAACCGGTGTTCCGCGCAAGATTGTCAGCCGTTCCGCAAGAATTTATTTGTTTTGCCCATATGACGTAAAGAGCGTAATTAACTTTCATGTGAGTATTATTGCCATTGTGGTGAAGTTTTGTTGCGCAATAATACAATAATTCAGTCAGCATGTTTGCTATTTTAAATGCAATCACTGTTTGTTAGCCTTAGCTAGTAAGCTAGTAGTTAGTTTTGTAGCAATATTGATGTAGGTATATTTTACAACAAAATCTTTATATTTTCAGCTTAGTATTAAAACAAAATAAAAACATTGGGGAGTGCAGATGGATAGTACTTAAAAAGAAAGAGTGTAAAGGAAAATAAAAAGATTATTTATGAAAAGAAATCAGAAACAGTTATGAGACAAAATAGTGCTAGTTATATTTCTTTTGGATTTACTTTTACGGGTAATCCGACTGCCCCGGTCCCATTATGCTTGGTATGTAGAAAAGAACTATCTAACAGCGCCATGGTTCCAGCCAAGCTGAAACGACACCTCGATACCAATCACCCAACTCTTAAAAACATGAACACGACTTATTTTTGTCGCCTTCTTGAAAGCAACAAAAAGGAAGTAAGTTTTATGAAACGAGCAACAACAATATCTGAGAAAGCTTTTAAAGTGAGTTATCGTGTCGCTGAGCTCATAGCTAAAGAAAAACCGCCACACATTAGCAGAAAAAGTTATTCTACCGGCTTGCAAGATTATTATTGAGGAGATGATTGGTCGTAATACAGTTAAAAACGTAGCTAAGCTTCCTTTATCAGACAACACAATAGCTAGAAGAATTGAAGATATGTCAGTAGATATTGAAAATAATATTCTGCAAAAGGTCCGCATCAGTGTAAGATTTGCATTACAAGTTGATGAATCCACAGACATCAGTGGACATGCTCAGCTCTTAGCGAATGCGCGCTTTATCGATGGCGATGCGATCAGAGAAAATTTTTTATTTTGCAAGAGGTTGCCTGTCAACACAACTGGAGAAGAAATTTTTCGTGTCAACACAACTGGAGAAGAAGTTCAAATTATTTTGAAAAAAAAAGACTTGAATGGAAGAATTGTATAAGTATCTGCACAGATGGAGCAGCTGCCATGGTTGGACGTTACAAAGGCTTTGTTAGCAGAATTAGAGCGAAACAACGAGATATTATAGTCACGCACTGTTTTTTGCACCGTGAGACGCTGGTTGTAAAGACTTTGCCAGCAGATCTAGCTTCGACACTCAATACCGTGGTTAAGTATTGTCAATTTTGTCAAGAAAAAACCTCTAAAAAGTTGCATGTTTTTATTTTTGACCAACGAAAACGTAATGAGGCAAAGCTGGTGGTAAATGATGATTGGTGAACAAGAGTAGCATATATGGCTGACATATTTCAACATTTAAATGAATTCAACACTCGAATGCAAGGTCGCAACGAAAATCTTTTGACGAGCACCGACAAAATTAATGGATTTCGCTCAAAAGTGCAAATTTGGCAGCAACATGTGAAAAACAAAACTCTTGAAATGTTCCAGATCCTCTTTGCCAGAAATGTGAAGGAAATCTGAACATTGCTTGTCTAAGCAAAACCATACAAAACATTTAAATATTCTTGAGGAGAATTATGCTTTTATTTTCCTTCTACAGCCCTCGATTGTTATGATTTGATCAGAGACCTTACAGCTCAGAAGCAGAAGTTGACACTACTCTGAGTTTGCAGGAGCAAGAAGAATTGACTGAACTAAGACAAGACCGTGGATTAAGATTAGGATTTTCCGATCTTCCTTTGAAAAGTTTTTGATTGAAGACTTCCAACAAGTTTTCTAATCTGGCATATAGAGCCATTTCAATCTTGCTCCCATTTTCTACAACTTATCTTTGTGAGACAAGCTTTTCAGCCATGACAGTCATAAAAGTTAAAAAACGAGAAAGTTTGAGAGCTGCTGAGGAAGAATTACCGGTTTGTCTTTCGTCAGTTCCTGCCAGAATTCCAAGTTTATGCTCCTCAAAGCAGGCCCAAACATCACACTAAAATAATTGAAAATGAGTAAATAACTTAAAATGTGTTTAATTTTTTCTTGGTGTTCCTCAAGATTTTTTTAAATACAAAAAGGTTCTGTAGTTGGAAAAAGGTTGAAAAACACTGATGTAAATGATGGCCTATGTTTTAAACGAAAAAATATATATATTTTTTAAGCATAAAAACTTTTAGCACAAAAAAGATTTTATCTGTTCACAAGAAGTACTAAAAAAACAAGCAAAATAATCTTTTTTAAGCTCAACATTGTTTGCTCATCATTATTGTGTTGTTTGACAAAAATTTTTTAACAACATTTTAACTTATTTTGTAATATTCTCAACCCATTTAAATATATACGTATATAAAGTAAAAATTTTTATTTTTTTTTGACTACGTCTTTCTATAATGATTCGGCAAAACAGCGTAACTCCAAAACAGGTCATATCAATTCAAACAAATATTATCTTCAAATACAGTATATATATATAAAAAAGTGAAGGTCACAACAAAAAAAACTTTATTTCTAATAAAAAGCAGAAAAGTTTTTTTTCTCCATAAATAAAATAAACACGGAAAAGTTACTATACAAAATATCAATATACAAAATATACAAAATATTAATTCAGAACTAGAAGTAATTTTAAAGTTATCTAAGATGCTACTAAATACTAGTGGTCCCTTGAAATCTTTTTTATTTCTCCAAAAATCGTTGTACGCAATTAAATCAAATGTTTAAGATTTCAAAGAAAACAGAGTTCTCGTCAAATTGCTTATAAAAAGCACGCTAGTTATAATTAATTAAATGATAAGCAAAACAGTAAAAATAAGCAAAATAGCTAATCAGAGACAAAACGATAAACGATAACGTAAGGACGAATTAACTAGAAAATTCCGAAATTATCGTTAAGTGATCGAGGTAAAACAGAAACAAAAGAGAAAGAGAGAAAGGGTGTAAATACTGTCCAAAGTACACTATGCGCTTAGAATTAAAACGACAAACAAACAATTATAACACTTATAAAACAAGTTGCGAATAAATTAAATTAATTGGGACTTGGTGTACCGATTATACAATCACTACTTTGTAATGAAAAAATTACGTCAAAATAAAACTTAAAATTACAGTAAAAGACAAAAAATCAACAATAGATGTATGAAATTAAAAGCACTTCGTGAATAAAGTGTGAGAGTGCACTGTAGTCTTACTACAAAAATTTAAACTCCTCGCCAATTTGACGTTTTTCCTTGTTGAAAACAACAAATTGATTTGTTAAACGTACAAAAAAGTGTACCGGAACCATCGGACAGACAAAAAAACTCATTGCTTAACGGAAGATTGATATAAATAATAAATAATAATGACTAATTACATCAGATTTAGTTATAGAATAAGAAAGATATGAGATTATGAAATTATAACAAAGCATAAGAAGTAAGCCTTTTCAAACTTTTGACCACGATTGTATTGAAGCAATGACAACTTAGTTACCTTATATACTGCTTTACTTGAAACTAAACCAAACTATTTTGTCTATATGTTGGATAAATCACAATTTATATTTTAAAAAAGTGATAAAAATGTTTCAAAACTTATGCTAAAATTTTTATTCGGGGCTAAAACATCATTCCCAAAATAGGAAATAACTAAAAAATAAATTAAAAGTCAACAAAAACCAAGTTAAAGTTAGATTAATTTTTTTATTTTTGATTCAATTTAAATACAAGTGTAACATAAGTTATACTAGCTTACTTCTCAGTTGAATAATTTTAAAAGTTAGCTTGCTTCTAGCTTTTTGTTTAATTTGTCATACGAAAGAGTACTTATATTTTTTGTTTTTGTTTTTTTTATTAAATTTTTTCCCTTATTTGATATTTTATGATTTCAAGTTTTTCGAATTAAAATGCTTAAACAAGTTATTTTGGTTAAAATAGAATTTTTTTACAAACAGCACTACTGAAAGAGAATAGAAATTTTTATTTTAGGAAAAAGTTAATGATATACTGTATTACCGCGTTCACACAATAGAAGCTCTAAACCGAACAATATTTGAGTTTTGGAATTCAACACCATTTGCAAAACCAACCAATGCGGAAGTTCTTGTTCTTGTAACAGATAAAAGGTACGGCACAATTTTTTTCTTTTATTACATTCAGCATTAAAATTTATTGCAAAATTTTCTGCTATAGGTCCTTGTCAAGAAAAAAAATAATAATAATAGGCCTAATAATAATTACAAAGCTTTTATAGAATGTGTTAGGATTCTAATTAATCAAAACAGAAAATTTTATCAAATGTAAACATTAATAAATGCGCAAAATTATCATATTTGTATAAGAAATAGCAAAATTTTGCCGTACAAACTAAAAACTGCAAATACAAGTTGCTACTTACAGCGTATAAAAAATATTTTTGAAGTTTTTTTTGATTGTTTGTGATAAGTTTCTTTCGTAAAGATTCATGCAGAACTTGAACAAAACCTTTATGCAAAAGTTGAAATAATAACGTTGAATCGAAAAATATTACGTTCTATATTTTCAGACCGCAGCAAAGAAACTTCCATTATATTCAACGCAGGCAGACTCGTTATGGGTATAGAAACGAGGAGACTCTTTATGAGTATCCAAAAGAGGAGACTCTTTCTGATTATCCAAAAGAGGAAATTAGAAGATTACCAGATATTGCAAAAAACTTACGTTCAAACGGTATCAATATGATTACAGTGGAAATTGGTGAAGAGAGTTTAGAATTGGAGGTGAGATATTTTAATGGGTATTTATAGAAAAAAAGGATAAGATATGATTTTTTTTGTTTGTTAAAATAAATCAATAATTTGACTGAGCATCTATATAGAGGCAATTTTTTTTTAATGTAATCAGATGATCGCAACCGTTTAGTAAGTATTAATTTATAAAGTAAAAGGATGATAACTTTTTGTAAAAACTTGCTACAGTATAGTATAAAATGCCTTAAGTCAAAGAAAACAAGATTTGTTTCAATAAATCTGAAAAATAAATTTTTTTTCGTCAGATTACTTCACAAATTTTTTGCTTTTCGATACCAAACTGCCATTTCTTTTATCAAAAAACATGATTTTTTATTTTTATTTTGTGGCATTTTGTTTATTGCTTTGTATTGCCGGCAGTCTCGATGCGCACTCATCCTTCATCGCTCGGGTTTTATTTATCAAACCGTGTAATGAGTTTGTGGTTTACAACTCCATAAATTGAACAAATTAAAACAGCCATTTACTTAGGATTGTTGCAGTAAGCCTTTTTTTAGCCACCTAGCGAACATGGCAACTGTTGCTAAGCCTAGCAAGTTTTGACTGTATTTAGTTTGTTTTAACAGCCACTTCATGAAGCGGAGACCTTATTTCGGTGATTTAAATTTGAGTTGAAATTATAAAATTAGTTTACATTTTACAGTCTGTTAGCTGAGTAATGAAAGCTAATTTCTTGCTCTTATTAAGCTAGGCTTTGCTTGTAGTCAGACACTGTATTTATCTTTTTAAAGAAATTCTTCTGAACATCTTTCACACTGTAGCTCGCGGTAATTTTGCTTTTAAAATTTATTTAAGTCCAATGTTACATAGCTTAAATTAAAACCAAAATTAGGTAGACGACCAAACTATTTAGTAACTGTATTATGCTAAACAGATTTATAACCATACTTTTCTATTTTTTAATTACTTGATTTTTGGATTAAGTACCATTTAAGAGCTTAAATGCTTACATACATTCGCGTCAACTTACATCAACTTACATCAACTTACATCAAAGAAGTTTACATCAACTTAAAATGGTACTTAATGCAAAAACAAAATGATTAAAAAATAGAAAAGTATTGTATTAAAAACAATTATTACAGTATTAATTTTTTTTATTAAATTTAGCTGATAACTGTAAAAGATAAAGGCTACAAAAAGCTATATTTTATCAAAAGGCAATGAGCAAATATTTTTTATAAGTTATTTTTAATTTTTCCCAAGTAATTGAATGGAAAAAACTGTCAGAACGTATTAACAAAAATTAATTAAAATTCATTATGTTATGCAACTTGACTGCAATAAGATTGAAGATATCAAAAGTTACAAGAATACGCATAAGCACAAGAAACGAACCAGATCCAACTATATTATTTAAAACAAGAAATTAAATCATCTACTTATTTCTACAAAAATGTTGAAACAGAGAAGTAAATGGTTAATATTTGTAAATTAAATCAACAAAATCTGCGTAGCCATAATACAGTTACTAAATAGTTTGGTCGTCTACCTAATTTTGGTTTTAATTTAAGCTATGTAACATTGGACTTAAATAAATTTTAAAAGCAAACTTACCGCGAGCTACAGTGTGAAAGATGTTCAGAAAAATTTCTTTAAAAAAATAAATACAGTGTCTGATTACAAGCAAAGCCTAGCTTAATAAGAGCAAGAAATTAGCTTTCATTACTCAGCTAACAGACTGTAAAATGTAAACTAATTTTATAATTTCAACTCAAACATACTCGTAAACCACCGAAATAAGGTCTCCGCTTCATGAAGTGGCTGTTAAAACAAACTAAATACAGCCAAAACTTGCTAGGCTTAGCAACAGTTGCCTTGTCTACTAGGTGGCTGGAAAAAGGCTTATTCAAATGATAATTATATTTGTAATAATGTCGAAATTGTTGATTTTTTTATCGTGAGATTTTAAATTGCCACCATATTGATTATTCACTCTTACTCTGCAATTTAAAGTTTTTGTTGCAACGTAATAGAATATCATTTAGGCCTAAATTTATGATTTTGTCTAAAACCAAATTGCTTCATTTCATTAACCGTGACCCAGATATTACTAAAAAGTAAGTATTATCGTGGTTTGAATATGAAATATGCGAAATGAATGACTCAGTAATTAAACTTACGAACAAGAAGATTTTGTTACAGCGATTAGAGACAAGAAGTGGTCCGAACTCATTAATTTATCGAATTGGCAATTATGATGAATTGCATCTTATTGAAAGTAAAATTGTTGACGCCATCAGACAAGTAGCTTTCGAAGGTATGAGAACTTTATTTTTTACGCATTACCATCGTGCTTCTTTGGCAGCAAAATGATATGCTTCCGCTCCACAACTCTCAACATGCTCTATTTAATATGAATAAACTATTACGTCACAGATTTAAAATAAGCTAATATCAATATTTTATAAACGAATACTGTTTGCTATTAAGCAAATATACTGTAAATGTAATTACTCCAGATATTACTAATCTTTAATTGATTAGAGCTGAGAGTTTTTTTTAACTAAAATTGATAACTATGAACTAGCGTGCTTTTTATAAGCAATTTGACGAGAACTCTGTTTTCTTTGAAATCTTAAACATTTGATTTAATTGCGTATAACAATTTTTGGAGAAATAAAAAAGATTTCAAGGGACCACTAGTATTTACTAGCATCTTAGATGACTTTAAAATTACTTCTAGTTCTGAATTAATATTTTGTATATTTTGTATATTGATATTTTGTATAGTGACTTTTCCGTCTTTATTTTATTTATGAGAAAAAAGATGAATTATTCCTTTTTAATTTGAAGCAAAACTTTTTAATTTTTCGTTTTTTGTTGGACCTGCACTTGTTGGGCCTGCCTATTCGGAGAAAAAACTTTTCTGCTTTTTATTAGAAATAAAGTTTTTTTTGTTGTGACCTTCACTTTATTTGAAGATAATATTTGTTTGAATTGATATGACCTGTTTTGGAGTTACGTTGTTTTGCCGAATCATTATAGAAAGACGTAGTCAAAAAAAAAATAAAAATTTTTACTTTATATACGTATTTATTTAAATGGGTTGAGAATATTACAAAATAAGCTAAAATGTTGTTAAAAATTTTTGTCAAACAACACAATGATGATGAGCAAACAATGTTGAGCTTAAAAAAGATTATTTTGCTTGTTTTTTTAGTACTTCTTGTGAACAGATAAAATCTTTTTTGTGCTAAAAGTTTTTATGCTTAAAATATATAAATTTTTTTCGTTTAAAACATAGGCCATCATCTACATTACAGATCCATTTTTCTGGATTGGGTTGCAACGCAATCTAAGCAACAACAACAACTTTACTTGGGTTGATGGAAGCCGTCCGAAATTTATCCAATGGGCTGATAAACAACCGACCAATAATACCAAGAAAAATTGTGTTGTAATAAATCATCGCTGCTGCCCTTCAGATTACCAATGGGTTAATGTAGAGTGCAACGGAAATTTTAGTGAAATTACTAAACAGCAACCATATATTTGTCAAAAAGAAAAAGGTATGAAAGTTTAGTTTCTTAGTAAAATATAATTAATGTATGTTTTTACATTTTTTTAAAATTAAGTAACAAGACCTTACAAATTAGTACAGTTTTTATATTTTCATATTTTGAAATATAATTATAATTCACCATAACTTGCATGATCTGAAAATGATTTGGTAACGACAAATTGAGAGCTGATTTTTCTTGAGTTAAGCATGTTTTTGGTATAATAATAAAAAATTGTAAAAGAACTAAGTTATTTTTACAATTTGATCTAGATTTTTTTAATGTTAAGTATGGAATCACAACTGTAGTTGTGCAATGTGCAAAGTTTAACCATAAAGCCAACGTCAATAAACAGAAACAAAGAAATTAAAGAGTTAAACCAAGCTTTCGTTTTGTACAAAGATTTATTCATTGTTCAAAATAACGTTCCACTTGGAGATCCCAAAATCGTTACAGGGTTTATCGTATAAAATTAGGTTAACAAAAGATTAATTTTTTGAAAGAATTCAATTTGGCTTTGCGCGGATTTACTGTTTTCTTCTTAATGAGCAATTTCTCTTATTGTTTTTTTTATGTTCGTTACAGCTTTACTTGGGAATCCAAAAAGACCAGTTGAATTAGGTAACCCAAATACTTGAGCTAAAGTAACGCTGTGTTTATCTTTACTAATTCCGGCCCTAGAAATAGTTTAACGCGATACTAAAGCTCTTTAAACAATACATTCTGGCTAAGCATGGGATTTCTATCCACAAATAGAAAAAAACCACGGTTTTAGACTATAAAAAATATATTCACAAAATTGACAAAAATTTGATCTATTGATGTAAAACGTGGCTTTCAAGCTTCACCAAACTTTAAAACAATTCACAGCGCCAACAACTGCAAATAATCAGTCACACTTCGTACTGACAAACTATAAAAATGAATAAGCACCTCGATGGCTAATATTAGACTTAATAGTTGTCCGTTTTGCAGATAAAGCAATAATGTTTTTCTATAGAACAACTTCGGCTACACAGGCACAAAAATTCGAACAATTCCTAAGAGTAGTATATAATAGGAATTTTGGTTGGTGTCCGTCGGAGGACGCTAGAAAGCAGAGTGGAGGTGAGAAGGTTGCCACTGGAAAGCATTGTTCTTGCTAAAAGCTAGAAAGCATTTTTCTTGCTAAAGAGGGCGCTAGAGAGCGCGGTTTTCCACTGGAAGCGCTTGAGAGGTGTTTTTGGAGAAAAGAAGGGCGCTAGAGAGCGGGTTTTTGCCACAAGAGGGCGCTGGAAAGCGAGGTTTTCCACTGGAGGCGCTAGAAAGCAGTGGAGTTGAGGAGGTAAAGAGGTGGGCTGAGAAAAGTAGTAGTCTTGAGTTCAATTCTTCTCCAAGACAGATGTAAGATTTCAAACCTAATCATAAGAAAAACAGCAGTCCTGAGTTTTATTCCTACCCAAGATAATATAAATTCTAACTCTAAGAAAAACAGTGGTCCTATGTTTGACTCCTGCTCAAGGTAGTATAAATCCTAACTCTAAGAAAGACATTAGTCCTGAGTTTGATCCCGAACCAAGATAATATAAATCTTAATCCTAAGAAAAACAGTAGTCTTGAGTTCGATTCCTACCCAAGATAATATAAATCTTAATCCTAAGAAAAACAGTAGTCCTGAGTTTGATCCCCAACCAAAAAAATACAAACCTAAATTCTAGGAGAAACAGTAGTCCTGAGTTTGTTCCCCAACCGGGCAAGTTTGGACACGTCAGTTTTGTTGCACAATATTCAATTTTTCTATGGGGAATTCCCTAGGTTTTTACCAGGATTATTTGTATAGATTTCTTTGTTCATTGCAAAACTACGATGCAATCCAAAACGATAGGTATATAAAGCAGAATTTTTGTTTTTTTATCATTCTAAAAATATGGATCAAGATTGTATTGATGCTGCAGCGATATCTGGTACTCAAAACTTTGAAGCTATCAAAAGAGAATGGGAAGCTCAAATGTTTCGTTGTTTGTCTCCGAAAAATCCGCTTATGCGTAATGATGAGGATCGCATGAGAACCTTTCTTCCATCTTGGTGCGATCAGGAGCGCTGAACGCCATGCGAAATGGTGGATGCAGGTTTTTATTATAAAGGTTCTGGCGACCTTGTTCTTTGTTTTTGTTGTGGTGGAGGTTTGTTTTACTGGAAACCGCATGACAATCGTTGGTACGAATATGCAAAGTAATTCCCTATGTGCGAATTTGTTTTGTAAAACAAGGAGTAAACTATGTGGATAAAGTATGTCAGAAACATTTGGATTTGCATCGACCAGACACAAAAAATCCAACTGAATCCGTTGCAGCGAACCGCTTATGTAGTATGTTGTTTCACCAAATGCAAAACACCGCAGCATCAGAGCAAAGGATCAAAGATTGGAGACCTTATGCTGTTTGATCCTCATGTAAAATACGCAAAAAGTATTGGGGTGGAGGACACCAAGATCCATTATACACTATTGAATCAAATGAAAAAAATCACTGCAATTTCTCTTATCGCCAAGAATTGCTAAAGCTATTTTAGACTTAAAAAAAGGACGACAAATATTTGAAATGTAAAAATGCAGAAAAAAATGTACTATGCATGCCCTGTGGACACATGGTGCTTTGTTGGACATGTGTTCAAGATACTCCCTCTTGTTGGTTGTGTTCCCAATGGATCTCTGAAAAAATTTGCGTCTTTCAATGTTGATTGTGTAAGATTTCAAAGTGTGACGTAAGACTATTTCAAAACGTTGTGCAACAGCCGTTTTGTTGGTTATAAAAAGAAACGCATTTGCAAAATATCACATTATGGAAACGTATACGAGTCAAGCAGACGATCTTTATCAAGAAGCAAACGAAATCGAGTACCTCAACTACATTCCTCCTTATACAAGTTGTTACAAAAATTTGTTAGAATTTGAAGAGATTATCACCGGAACAAGAGAAATGGAAAGTGCAGCAAGAGACATTTGAAAAAAATTTCAAGGAATTGCGGCATTTGGACTGTCGATACCCTCTTCATTGCTATTGAGAAAAGCAATTATTAGTGTCAAAAGAAGTAAAGTCATGTTTTCAATGGATCTACTCATTCAAGTGGTTGATGTGATGATGGGGAATCTTCCTTACATCCTTTTTCGTCCCAAATCCGAAACAAAAGAATATGTTGTTTTACTATTCTGGTCTACCAACATGGACGATGCTGCATGTTAAGTACAAAAAAACATGGAAATCATCAAATGAGAAATAGCAGGAATCAGTTTCAATTGCGTTGTGTGGTGGAAAATGTACCAGCTGCAAGACGTCAATTCCTCTATTTACTCAACAACTACACCTTTTTAAAAGAGCAAAAAGATGATATCTGCCACATGCCGCCAGACGACCATGAACAACTGGAGCCTTTGTCAACTTTGTAACTCAACCTGAACCACGGAAAAAGCGAAAACTGGATTTTATTACAAGCACGCCTTGATGTGTTTTTTTTGTATTTTATGAATAAACGATACATGTACAATCAATGTCGTGATACATTACGAATAAAGCGAGAGATAGAGCGATCGTTTTCAGTTAAATTTGACATAAAATCAGATACAATAGCATGCAAAGGTACGCCGCGACAACGAAATAAAAAAATAACGACCACAAAAACTGAAAAAGCACGCTTGTAAGGTTTTGCCATTGTAAACCCAACCCGATAAGGAGTAAATGTCCATGTAAGAGTTGAGACCGACCAATGTAGGAGATAATTCATAACTGTCGAAATATTCTCCTCGACCGCACTTGTCAAAATGAACCGCAACCCGATGTTCTCCAGGTTCACTACTCGGTTCCGAGTTGATGACGTAAGCAGACAGAAAAGTAGGTTTTCCAACTGATCCGAAGCACAGACGTTTTTAAAGATAGTTTTGCTGTTAAAATTCTTTCTTGAGCAACCGTTCGATTTGCAACGTGTTCATGCGGTATAGTCAAAAGCAACGTTTCTGTCTTGATCAATCTCCAGCAGGTTGTCGTGTTTGGCAAACACAATGACCGTAAGAGTACGTGGAGTAGCAGTAGCAAAATGAATTATGATGCGTATGTTGCCATGCTTTATCAAATCAAAACCAACCTTGCTGGAATCGATTTGGGGTGTGAGAATAAAGGCAAACAAAGCACAACCGTCTTTGTACTGTTCTCGCAAAATAGCATTTCCTGTGTCACAATAATATTGACCCGTTTGCGTAAACAAATGAACGTAACTTCGAACAAAACGATCATTGGTAAAATCTGGTTGCAGTGGTTTGGAAGGGATTTGAACTCCGTCACGTAAATCGTTATGAAATTGATGCTGCTGTGTTTGAAATTAAAAGGAGATTTGGTGATGACACCGTTGTAAGCGTCATTGTCTACTGCACCGACCACCATTCGTGTGGACAATTGACCCAAAAACAAATTTTGTTTGGTGATGCTTCGATTCCCTGTCAGCACAGTAAAGCTCGTGGCTTTCACATACGTCGAAGCGGGTATTTTGCAGTGCCGTGTTGCAAGGCTTTGACATGAGCAAGCTGTACGGCGGGATTGGGTTTTACTTTGCGAACAAACAAGGTCACTTCTTTCAAAAACACTTAGTTATCTGCTTGGCTTGCGTTTCCATGCAAGCAAAAAAGATCGTTGGAACGAATCCAACGCAAACGTACTTCGACGCCGTTCAACAAATATCGATTTTAAAAGAACAAATAAAGATGCAATTTCCCCATCATATCAATTTATTTGCTTTCTGCAGCCAAAGCTTTTTGTTCGATATAACCTAGGTTGGTGGCCCCACGAGTATCGAAATGTTCTGACGTGTTGCGGTGCCACAATAGAGCAGAAATTTGGGACTTTTTTGCTTCTTGTCCAAAACTAAGCAAGTTTTCAATATAAGCTCGATAAGGGTAATTGTTGTTGGATTGTGTCACTAGCGAACCGTTCAAATACACATCCACTTGCGTCCATAGCGTATGTAAAAAATTACATTCAGGTGCGATTTCCACATTCTTTGCCAAATCAGCTCCGGCTGCAGTAGTCACGCTTGCACGCACATAAAGAAAGCTATTGGCAAGATCAATGTAGTTGGAGTTTTCAGCACTAATCGTAAATTCAATAGGACCTGTGGAGGTCAATACAGATGCAAGATGGTATTCGTTAAAGCTTCTTTCCACCAAACTAGTTTGACTTTGTGGCAGCGAAAACTACAGTCCAATTGAGAGGTGGTGGTTTCTGCCGAACTGGAGTGTACTAACGTCGCCATGGTTTACAAGAAAATGTCGTGATGTCTCTTGCATTTCTTCTTTTGTACTTTTCTCGGCTCTGCTTTTCGCTTTCCTATTTTTTGTTGAGCCACTTGTAAGAGATTGGAACCAGCAGCTCTTGCTTGATCGATGGCAGCTCGTTTGGCGTTTTTACCGTGTAAGACATCGGAAGCGAACTCGACACCGCTTTATAAAACTTGTTTTTCATGGATTTTGCACCTTTTTTGACCAAAGAAAGAACGCGCCTTTGGGAATGGAGCTAAACAGATTACCTAGTCCAGTGGTTTTCAACCTGGGGGTCGCAAGCCTTTTTTCTAAGGGTCGCGAGAGCTTTTGATGTTCAGTAGAAAACATTTAAGAAATATTCATATACAGATCGAGCTATGTATCTCATGTCGGAATCACTTTTAGTCACGGCAAAAATACCAGGACACTGTGGCAAAAATCAATGTTTAAATTCATTATAGGAATGATCATGACCGTTAAAACTGTTTTAAGTGTTAATCAGTTGATCAGTTTAGTTAACAGATAAACTGTTTAACAGATAAGTAAACTGTTATCATTTTTGGTTACCTGTAAAAAAATTTAGCAATTGGTGTTAAAGTTTACGATATTATGGCAAAAAAGCGTAGCTATTCAGATTCATTTCTCAAGTATGGATTCGTCAGTATCGTCTCTGACGGCATTGAAAAACCACAGTGTGTATTGTGCATGAAAGTTCTTTTGCCTGAATCCATGAAATCATCAAAACTCAAAAGGCATTTAGAAACGAAACACACTGACTGCAAAGACAAAGACTTATTATTTTTTGAGCGAAAGGCAAATTGTGTGAAGGGGTCTCGAATGGATAGCTCCGGAGTTTTCCAGCAACGAAATCAAGCTTCTGTTGAAGCAACCTTTGTAATATCATTGCGAATTTCTAAAGCTAAGAAGCCACACACAATTGCTGAACAACTGATACTGCCATGCGCGAAAGATATTAATCGTATATTAATTGGAAAGGAAGCAGAGAGCAAGTTGAATGTACTATCTCTCTCGGATAACACAGTGCAACGTAGAATTTCTTTGATGCTGAGGACATCAAGAATTAAGTCATTGATCAAATGAAGTCAGCTGGCTCGTTTGCTCTGCAGCTGGACGAGTCGACAGATGTTTCATCCTGTGCACAACTTATTGCATTCGTACGTTACGTTCACAAAGGTGCGTTCAAAGATGAGTTTCTGTGCATCGTAGATCTGCCGTCCACAACACGTGGAGAAGATATTTTTAAGACTATTGATGCTTTTTTCAAGGCGAATGATATTAAATGGGAACAGCTGTGTGGACTTTGTACAGATGGTGCTCCGGCCATGTTAGGCCATAGCTCAGGATTTCATGCACATGTTAAGAAAGTATCCCCAGACTATACTTTCATGCATTGTATGATACACCGTGAGGCTCTGGCTTCAAAGACATTGGGACCAGATTTAACAGAAGTGCTTAGGCAAGTAATAAAACTCGTTAACACAGTAAAATCCAGCGCACTCAATACTCGCTTATTCCGACGCTTTTGTGAGCAGATGGATGCAGATCAATATAATCTCCTCTATTACACGAAGGTGAGATGGCTGTCTAAAGGCAACGTGCTCAAACGGGTCTTTACTCTGCAGTTCGAATTGCGGGACTTTTTTGTGCAACAAAAAAAAGAAGACCTGGTCAAATTTTTGCATGAAGATGTGGTATCACTGGCCTACCTTGTTGATATTTTTGGCAGACTAAACGAATTAAGTCTTTCCTTGCAAGGTCAAGCCAAAACAATCATTAATTTCATCGACGCACTTTCAGCATTTCAGGCGAAACTTGAACTCTGGGAAAGAAAGATGACAAAGGGCCAATTGGGAATGTTTCCTACCTTGAATGAATTCATTAAAGACACTGAGGACATGCGGCTTGATGGCGATATCAAATTGAAGATTATCAACAACTTTCAATCCCTTCGCTCTGAATTTACAAAATATTTCCCCGAGACAACTAGAGATGATTTGGTATTTGTTAGAAATCCATACCTGGTCCCAAACTCGGAAGTTGTCAACATGTTCAACGGAGACGTTTTAACTCAAGAGGAATTTATTGCCCTAAAAAATGACTCAACTGCGGAGGATGCCTTCAAAGAGAAGAGTTTGCCTGCATATTGGTCAGCCATGGTAGATTCGTATCCCAGAGCGGCAAGCGCAGCGATTCGACTTTTGATGCCTTTTCCATCAACCTGACTGTGTGAGGCAGGCTTCTCAGCTTTTCTGGGTATAAAGAACAAGGCCAGGAATAAACTAATAATAGAGCCAGATCTAAGGTGTGCTCTTGCAACAACAGAGCCCCGCATCGACGAGCTTGTTACCAAAATGCAACACCAGCCATCTCATTAATGCACCTGCCATGTGTATAAATTTAATTAGTCATTCTTTAACATGGTGATATCATACAATACTTATCGTTTAGTCATTTTTATTGATCTGCATGGAAGGGGGTCGTTTGGTTATGTCGGATTGCAAAATGGGTCGATGAATAAAAAAGGTTGAAAACCACTGACCTAGTCCATAACCTTGTTGCGCTCGTGCACCAACAAAATAAAGCATTCCATGATTGACTTGAGACAAATAATAGTTTTCGTAAGCTTCTGCATCACAACAATATTTGACCTGCATGTTTCTGCTTCCGTTAATTTCTTACAATAACCACGTTATCCTTTGCATCTGGTTTTCATAATGAATTTAGCTTTTTGGGTCGTAAATGCAAGGTCTCAATCACTTTTCCCTTGCAAAAACGAATTCGTTTTCCTTGATCATCACGAAACTAGATATGAATGTCACTAAGGTTTTTCTTTAAGACGGGATGGTATTGTATTTTGCGTACCTTTTGGAAACATAAGCACCAGGCTTCCCTGTTACAGAAAGGACACCAATCAAGGGTGCAAAGTATGACCAACCATTCTAGATTCAATAACATTGCAATAGACATAGATGGCGTTCACAGTGACCACGTTGGCAACGTTTGCTGAATTGTAATCTTCAATTTCCCGATACCAATCCTTTCGAAAATCCAGAATAGAAGCCAACTCACTCGAAAGAGATACCTCCACATTGGGTTGCGTGGTACCATCGCGTTCCACCACAGGCGCTCCTTTTTTGTTCTGGATGGACATGGTGGTTAGTTGTTTTTGAGGATTGTAAGTGAGATCAAAGAGAAAGTCGATTGGTTGCGTCAAAACCCCTTCACTGACAAACGCTTTGTTTTTAGCTTGAAACTCTCGTCTCATTTCTTAAAGTATCTGACGCACGATATATTGAAGTTGTTGATAATAACCTGCTGGAAGCACTACTACCAATTCTAAAGCACCACGTTGGTAGTAAATGAAACATTGGTTGGGGTCAATGTTGTACCAAGTGTTGGGGTAAAGAATTTCGAACAGACCCAACTTCCATGATCTAGACAAATTGATTTCTTTTGGCAAGTGAACCGTGTAATCCGAAAGTTTGTTTTCAGGATAAACGTCCATGGACGAGTTACTGGGGAAGGTGAGAAACATGTTTGGTAAGAATAGGTGACGGAAGCAAATAACCTACAGAGCTACTAAGCAGACTAATCCAGAGTTCTTTGTTGTTGCTTTGTGTTAAATTGTACAAGCTGTCGAAACTGCAACGTAAATCACCAAAGCTTGAGCACCAAACAAAACGATGTCAAAGGTTCTTAACCCTTTAAGGGACAATGGTACATATGTGTACCATGATTGTCATTGCAACGTAACAAAAGCACTTTTGTAAAGGCATTATAATTCTAATTTTTAGATATTTGTGACATCATTATTGAACCATTGTCATTTTATTTTACAATCAAATTCTTATATTCCCTAAAGGGTTAAAGGAGGCATACTATGTCTTTTTTTGGCACCCAAGAATTAAAACAAGCAGGATATCCAAACTACTTTACTAAAAATTCAACACCCTTCTTGCGCTTGCGCTGTTGGAGAATACGCTTGATTCGAAACACGTCATCCTTTTTATAGATTTTCTGCAACTCTTCTTCGTAAAAAGCTCCTTCCAATCACTCAACTTGAAAGTCTTTGACTTTGTAATAAGGAGGATTGTCTCGAAACACTTGAGCAACTTGAAACAATTTGTCTGTCCAACCGGGTAAGTAACCTTTGCGGAAACTCATTCGAGTCATGGACAGTCTGATTTGGTCACCTACTTTCAATTTTGGTTTTCTTAACTCGGGGTTGGCATAGAGCGTGAGCCAAACCGTTTCTTGGTTTTCGGAGTTGACTGAATTTGGAGCACGTCAAATGAATCGGTGATAGGTGTTGTTATAAGATTCAACCAGAACAGGCAACACTTCCACGTATCTTCGGCTGTTGATGTAGGTAAAGTAACGCCATAGTTTCTCTTTTAAAGTGAGTATAAATCGTTCAGCAATGGATGCTTTGGTGTCGAAATTTTGAGTGTGAAAATGTTCAATGTGACATGGTTCTAACCAGGTTTGAAAGGGTCGATTCAGAAACTCACGTCCCATATCCGTCTGCAATTTTTGAAACGTACCAATTTCAGGCATTAACTGTTCAAAAGCCTGGATCATGTCCGAGCTTGATTTGGTTTTCAAGTAAGCAGTAAAGACTTTTTTCGAGAACACGTCAATAACCACCAAAATGTATTTATAGCAGTCGTTGTACAACTTGAGCAAAGAAAAACCAATGAGATTAGCTTGCATTTGAAAGTGGGCGCCAGGCACAATTGGTTTTTTGCGTTTGAAATTTTTTCGTACGGGTTTGTGAAGCGTATAAGTGTCTTGCGATTGCAACCATTGTTGGGTTGCTTTTGAAAAACGATGTGCTCCCAAGAAAGAAGCTTCTTTTTTAGGATCATAGTAATTTAAACGCTCTCCCATAGCATCGATTCAAACTCGCATACACCGGGTAAAGTTGGGTCTCATTTCTTTAGGGTGGATTGAAACAAATCGTCGATAGAGATCTAGGTACCACTCGATCCTCTAAAAACATTTGACCGTCTTCATTCCAATCTAAATTCTTTTTGCTAGTGGCGTCTTTGAAGAGTTTTTTGGCTTTGGTTTGTTTTTTACAATGCTCAGACAAGGGTTTTTTCACTGTTGTTTTCGGTTGAAATTTTTCAGAAATAACTTTGATTTTTGCAATGCCCCATTATATAGGGTTACTTTTTCGCTGTCAGGACGTTTGGACGTTAAGATTTCTTGCATTTTAGCATCCAGTTCAGAAAGTACTTTTTTATCCGTAACTTTATGTTTGTTTTTGAGTTTTTCGTACACTTCAGGTTCCAACGCGATTAATTTTCTCATTTTATAAGACTACCTACCACACCACCAATGACTGGAGCAAGTGCGGACAACAAGATGGGTAAAAATCCACCTTTTTGTATAATTCTTTGTTTGTTTTTAACACTACCTTACAGTCAGCCAACTTTCGAAGTTTGGTCTTGTGCGGCTTTAATTTCCACTTGTAGTGATGCGATATCTCGACGTTTCCTTCCAGCACGTTGTGAGCACAGTCACAAAGACAATATATTAACTCAGGCAATGCTTTGTCTAAAATGCACTTTTGCAAAAGTGCAGGGGCTTTTTGTAGCAAACGCAAGGTTGGTCAATTTTTTCGCAAGCGGTTTATTGATAAAGATAATGCATGTCTTCTGGAAAAACCCCTGAACGCAGACGTTGATTATTGTGTATTTTGCAGCACAAGTTAATCACCAAATAACCTCTTTCCGAAGATACAGCGTCTTCATACGCCTCAAGTGCGTTTTTATATGTTTAGGAGTAGATCTGATGTAAGAAATGTGCAATTTGATTCACATCCGTACAACTTTTAAAGAGCACCATAATTTGTGCGTTAAGACTTATTTTACGCAAGCCTTTATGAAACAAATTTTGCACAGTCATGAGAACACTGAAATGAAAGTGATGGGAGTAGACTCTATAAATCTTGGATAAAAATTCCGAATTGGCAAACATCAAATCGTCTAGTACTAGAAACGCATCTCGACTTTCTCTTAGATCTTTAAAACTCGGCATGCCTTGTTTAAAGTTTACTTTATCTGTGTAACAATCAAACATTTCTTGCCATACTTTGTAATGATAAACAACTTGTTTGATTTCAGGGAAAAGTTGTTTTAGACTGTTTATGAAACATAGGACCCAATAAGACTTTCCAACTCTGGAAGGTCCGCTTACAACAAAACTAGTTAAATTTTGAAATTGCAAAGACATTACGCTAGCTGTTCATGGAACAAAATGAAAGCAAACGTCATCACATACCACTTTTGTAATGAAAACATAAAATGTACGAAAAACACAAACTTCGACGGTTGGAAAAAATACATTAACAGAAAATCACAAAGAAAAAACATGAATGAAAAACATATTGACGAAAAATAAAAATTCGCTGGCTGAAACATAATAACTACCACCACGGTGCATGAGACTTTTTTTGATAAACCCTTGATGAACTTAAAAATTGGAAAGAAAAAGTTTATAAATCTAGTGGCACAGTGTGAACCCCATCGCTCAACACCTTTCTCTTGGGGTAAAAATTACTCAACTCCCTTTTCTTCTGAACATAACTAAAAATTTGGTATTTTTTCGAACGAAACTCACGGTTTTCCACTAGGAGTGGTTTATACCGGTCTCCAAAACACGCACATACTGACCAAATGTTAACAGGTTTTGAGCAATGGACACCCCTTTACAGACTTGTTTGTTTGTTTCCCCTTCGCAAAAGTACGATTTTGAAGTCAAAAAACTTGGTTGTCCCTTTCCTACTCAAACTTCATCTTATACAAAGTTCTTTTATCGAACAAATCAAATGTAGTGCAACAAAAGGTTGCGCGTCCCACTCCTCGCCTTCAAGTTTTCTCTAGATAAAGGTTTCTTAGTTGTTGGGACATACCTCCAAAGTCAATCATTTTAATTTATCGTGAAAGTTACTCGCTTTTAAATGGGGAGGAACACAGTCATCCAAATTTTCTTTACTAATAGTAAAATAGAGTCGGTATCGATTTCTAACAGTTCGAAATGATGATCGGGAATATATTTTTTTAGAAAAAAATAAATGTGAAGTTTTGAATTGAGGTATACGTTAAGATCAATTTGGATAGAGAGATCGTTTACAATTTTGTTTTTTATACTCTTCACTTCGTAGGTATTTTTTTAAATTTAATCCAAATGAATGAAGCGGGGGTTGTTGATCGCTTTATTGACTGTGTCCCCGAAATGATAAGTAATGTTCCTGTGTTTTTCCTTATTTAATAGACTAGCAGAATAAAGAGAATTTCCAGTTAGTTTGTTTGTTAACGCAATTACTGTTTTGGATTTATCAGTATCAGCCAAACGTCTTGAATTTACAATTTCTTGTGCTAGAGGAGCAAAACATTTTTGCGGAAAAAATTCTACAAACTCGTAAATTTTGGTGATTTTTAAACCCATTTCTAGGTAAAATTTGGCCATTTCCAAATTAATTAAAAATTTCTCTCCGAAATAACTGCTAATTAAATATTTCTGTTCTTTCTTTAAAAGGTCATGCTCCTCTGCCACGTTCTTCATATACGAACCAACATCATCCTGAGAAATAAAACTATTTTTAATAATCAAAGAAAAACCTTTGAATTTTTCTTTTAACTCTTTGGGAGTGTGGATTTCAACGATAAGAAAACCGTACAAACTCTCGTTTCGAATGCCTTCTAATATTTTTTCAAAAGTCAATTTCTGTTTGGGTGTTACTGATTTTTGAGGTTTTTAAGAAACGAGAGACTTCCGGCTGTTTTCTTATCTTCAACCATTCACATTCCCTCATCTCCACCATGCGAAACCCTTCTTCTTCCAACCTTTTTTTATTGTTTTTTGTCTCTTCCCGAATATCTTCACGGCGAATGTTTTTAAAAGGTACGTCACTTCCAAACTACGTCAGAGTTTCGGTCGATATTATAATTATCGCAAGAATGGAAGAAACAACCAAGATATTGATACACAGTGTTTTGTTACTCAGAATAACCGTCCACCAGCAAACTATACCTACTCACTCTTCTCTCCCCCATATTAAATCTGGTTTGTAAAAATGTGTTTTCTTTAAAGGCAACATAACTCAAACACTGGCACGATTGAAAACCAAATTTAGAGCAAGGATCAGGCCGAAAATCTTCTTCTTCTTTGTAGCAATAAAAATAACCTGTGGGGTTATTCTGAGCAATAGCATGCAAGTAGAAAGAGTTGGTGTCCAAACCGAGCACTTGTTTTACGGTTTCGGGATTTTTAATTTCGTGGGAGCGGATTTTGGTTTCTCCCGAAATCGCAAGTCTACAAAAAATTAAACTTAAACCACACGTCAATTGGGAGCGAAGTGATTTATACAAATTCTCATGCCGCTTAGGGAAGAGACAAAAGAATGCATGTTTTTGAATTTTTTTCATCATTTGAAGTTTAGCTACCCCACTAACTGAAAACGAAGTTTTCAAAATTTCCAAACCTTGTTCAAGATAAGGTTGGAGTAGATTTTCAACTGCTTGTACAAAAGGCGCACAATCGAATAAGTTGTAATAGATTAAGATTTTGCATAGGGAGCTCCAACCTTTCTCTACCCAAGTTGTCACCACAAGACCGTATTCCTCTTGGGTGATATTGGATTTTGAAAGAGAAGAACAAAATCACTGTGTTCGGACAATCTGCTTTCCAATTTGTCAAGATTGGTAACGAATTCGTAAGGAAAATAAAACTTTCTCTGTTCCACACTGAAAGCAATCAAAAATTTGCGGTAACTAAATCCTGGAGCCAAAAAGTTTTTAATATCTAAAAATTGTAATTTGGAAGTTTTTAGACAGAAATAGCTATTTGTTCTTTTAAGCACAAATTGAATATTTTTCTGAAGAATTTGATTAAATGTGGGTTTGATAAGATTTAAATCATAAGAAGCCGAATTAAAACCAAGCACAACCGATTCTTTGCGATAAGAGTAAAATTCATTTAAATTTTTTCCTTTCCTCACATTTTTGCTACACTCCAATTGCTCGAACACGTAATCGAATTTTTGTACAAGCAGTTCATAAAAAATATCGAAGAGGGTTTCCAGCTAGTTAACTAATTTTTCAACCAAACGCTCTTCGCTTCCTTCAGTCATGAAGCAAACACCTGACTCATAACCAGGACCGTTGCTTGCGACCGCAACGCACAAAGGAAGGTGACAAGCGTCTAGTGTTAACATCGAATTATTAAAAATTTGTTTTTTGGAAAAATAGACTTCAAAATCGTAACAAGCAAAAAAAGAGAAATGACGGTCGCAGTGGGGGACAACAATCCCTATTTCCTCCAATTTTTTAAAAATAGTGGCAGGATTTTTGTGAATTCCCCCCAGAAAAACCTCACGCACCGTGGTGGTAACTTTTGGTTTGTTGTTTATAATTTTTGACATAATACTACAACTTATTGCAGTGGACGCATTGGTACACACCACAATATTGTTCCAAATCTACAAAAATACTTAGATGATTTTTGTAAACGTTCAATCGTATTGCCTCCTTTAGAACTCACGGCTAGGTTGGACAAGTTTGGTGACCTTGCCATCAAGTTCATACGCAATGAGATTCAGTTCACAAAAGTCCTCTAAATGCAAAAAATTAAAAAGTTCAGGTGCAACGTCAAAATGAACACAGTACGCATGAAACAAGTTTTTGGCAGCCTTCTCACAACAGTGAGGGTTGGCACCTCAGTGCACTGCCATACAGCGAAAAAAACACAAGTTGTCACTAGAACTTACATTTTTCAATCCATGGTTATTTTTGATATAATGAGGTAAATCAACTTGGGCGCCAAAAGAGGCGCCTTTTAGATGGTTTACATAAAATGTAATATTAGTAATATTTATAATTTTCCACTTGGTGTTGGGACGATTAATTTTATCAAAAAACATTTCTTCTGCCAGCGCGTTTAAAAATTGAATTAATTCCTGGTGATTACTGATCAAACAAGTGGTAGGCACAATTACGTTATTATTGTAAGATGCGTGGTAACAATACAATTCTTCATTATTAACGTTTTTCAAAATAAAACCAAAACTATAATTTAATTTAAAACGATTAGATTGAAATTTTAAAATTTGGTCGACAAATTTCGAAATTAGTACTTTTAGATCTTGATTATAATAAAAATTAAAAATAGATTATACTTTTCCTTTTTCGGAGAAAGTACGAATGCTGGTCCAATGTTTTTGTATAAAAGTGTTGATTTCCCCATCTGATTCCGAAAAATCCTCTTGGTCTTGTTTCAAACTCTTTTTGTTGATTGAATTGTTTTGCGTTTCTGAGAAAAAACAAAATTAATTTCAAATCAAACTCTTTTAATAAAAAACGTACCATTAGTAATTGCAACAGGAGTGCTTTTCAATTTCTTCATTGGGAGCTCCTCTATGATTTCTGCAAAAAAATAAATTTATAGTATCTCAAAATCAAACTGTGAAAATAGACTTACTGTTTGCAACTTCCAACAAATTGCCATTTTCAGCCAGAATTTTTGATGAATTTTCCGGCATGGTATCAGCTTGTGACCGATCTAACAAAAACAAGTATTCATTTTAATTTCACTATATACGTAATAAAAAAATCACCGCTTGGAGTCGGACACTCGACAACAGAAAGTTGATTCAACTGTTATAATCTCACTACAAAGACACAATTATTATCTTTATTTTTATTCGTCGTCGTCGTTTGGAAAGGCATCCACTCCAGGTCAGACACAAACAGGACTGGGGCCCGAGGGTTTATCCTTTTACTACCCCAGGCTGTTGCACTGCCTCAATCAGATGCTGGCAGTGGTGTTATTAAGCCAGCATCGAGTTTCGTCATCCAAAACCGCCAGACCTCGTGCTCCATGTGGTGCCCGATGTATAGGGCATGCTGTTAGTACATGGTCTGCGGTTTGCTCAGAGGTGCCACATTCGCAATTTGGTAAAGGAGCGAGACCCCATTTGTACATGGATAAATGGAATCGCCCAACACCAGTCCGCAGGCGGTTGAGCTTAACCCAAGCTGCTCGGGATAAGCCCATCCCAACAGGTCTGGCACCGGTCTCGGGCACAAAAGCACAGAGCCTGGAAGCATTTTAACAGTACTCCGCGTTCCATTTGTGATTTGTCCATTCAGAAGTGCAGATGCCAAGTCTGGCAAGGTTGTCTAAAAGATTCCGCGCAGCTGGCACAAACGGGCGTCTGGATCTTAGTCTCACTTGACGAGTATCTGAGGACACACTTATGAGACCATACAAGATATGATCGGGGTCCAGAGATCCACGATGAATCAAGGAGAGTGTCGCTCCCATTCGGCGAAGCTCAGCTGGCTGAATGCCTGAAAGTACAGGTAGGTGGTCCGTTGGAGTGGGATGCAGGCATCCAGCAACTATGCACAAGGCGTCGTTCAAGACACTGTCAATGAGGCGAGTGTGAGCATTGCGACACCAGACTGGCGCACAGTACTCAGCTGTCGAGTAGACTAGAGACAAGGTGGCTATGTGTAGTGTTTTAGCACCAGCACCCCATCCCGAGCCCACGAGTCGCCTCAGCAGTGTGACGCGCGAGGATAGTTTTTTGCGCAATGCCACTAAGTGGTGACGAAACGTGAGCGATCTGTCCAGTTTTACCCCTAGGTAAGTAGGGGTTGGACAGAACGGTAAAAGTCTACCATTGTTGTAGACTTTCAGCTCACGTTTAGCCTCTCGGTTATTTAAGTGAAAAGCTGTTGTCACCGTCTTAGTGTGACTGAGCTTCAACCTCCAAGTCTGGAGATACGCTGAAAGTGTGGACATGTCTTGGCTTAAACTTCCCTCCAAGTCCTTCCAGTTTCCAGAAGAATGCAACAATGCTAGATCATCAGCATAAGCAAACTTTCTGGAAATCATGGGAGGTAAATCGTACGTATAGATGTTAAATAGAAGGGGAGCCGAGACCGATCCCTGAGGAACGCCGTTTTCAAGACGGCGTAGCCTACTTTGCTTACTGTCACCGGTGGTAAGAATAAAACTTCGATTTCGAACAAGCTCCATAATCATTTGACCATGTGCTTATCCGGAAGAAGTCTCAGCAGTTTGCAGGTAAGGCCACGGTGCCAGACAGTGTCATAAGCAGCTGTCAAATCGATAAATACGGCACCGGCCTTCTTTTTAGCCTCAAAAGAATCCTCGATGTTCTGGGTTAGCAAAACAACTTGATCTATGGTTGACATCCCGCGTCGGATCCCAGCCTGCTCTTTAGGGAGCAGTGGATCAATTAACGGTTCAACGCGGGCGTAGATAAGGTTCTCGAGGATCTTGTAGGGGACACAGAGTAGAGATATCGGTTGATAACTTTTTGGGTCCCCCACGGGCTTTCCTGGTTTTGGGAGCGCGACCACAAGCGCTCGTCTCCAGATCTTGGAAATTTTGAGTCGGCGCAAACAGGAAGAAAGGAAGTCACGTAACCAGGACTTCAAAGCAGCTCCGGCATGGAGTATAAGCTCGTGGCAGATGGAATTAGGACCCGGAGCTTTACCTGGTTTTAAATATTGAAGGGCAGCCGCAAATTCTCTCTGTTTTTTGTCAGAGATTTTTACTGCGTCTGGTGTTGCTGACCTCCAAAGGTCAGACACTTCTTGAAAGACAAGTCGAGATGACTTGCGATCAACAGCCTCGTATTTCCCATTTCTAACCAGACGAGATGCAATAGCATTGGCTGAAACGGGACAGTGACGAGGAGAGTGTCGTGACCTACCAGTAAGGTTGTTCAAAATACTCCATGCTTTTCAACTAGAGTGTGAGAAGTCAATGCTCCGAACTGCTTCGAACCATCGATCCCTCCGATTTCTGTCAAGCTTGGCGAGCAAAACTGTAGCAGCCAAACTTGAGTCGTCTCCCTGAGGAGACTCCAGAAAGGTTTTATAGAGGAATTCACATTCTGCATCCCAACACGGAATATAGTTATTTCGATATCCGCGTGGGATAGTCTTTTTGGCTGCTTTCTTAATTGTGTTACAGAAGTCCTGGTAAGCCGCATTCACATCAAGTGAATCAGGCGGCAACAAAGTCTTTGCGAATTTATTCGTCAAAGCAATGTAGTGACTCCATTTGGCCTTGCAGAAGTTCCATCGCTTAACAGGCATGCTTGGTACTGCCAGGGGAGAGGAAGACAGGGGTGAGGAAACACTGGGAGATCCATGGTTCGCAATCGCGTTGGCAGTGGCTTGTAGACGTTGACTATTTTATAACCATCAACGTCCACACACAGCCACTTGATCTCCGATGTCGGTGGAGATTGGTCCAAAAGTGTGTATCTCAGTCGCTCGTGGACAAACGTGGCAAGGCCATGCTTCCTGCTTAAAGAAGACCCAGCTAGTTGGTAGTTTGGATGTACCAACTTCTCTGCATCAGTGCAGTGGGTCTCCTGCAGTAGGATGATGAGTGCCTCAGACTGCATAGCGAGGTGATGAAGAACGTTCATCTTGCTTGCAGTGAGGCCTTCGATGTTCAGCTGAAGAATAGTGGGTCTTCGGAACTTGTTGGCAATGTGCCCTGAAAAGGGCAGTTTTATCCTAGCATTGCCCCGTCCTGAAAAGGACGTTTGCCGATTAACAGACCCACACTGAACATCGGAGTGGGGTGGATACCCTTCCATTTTGGTAGGTTCGGTTTCGGTCTGTCATTTAAACAAAAATGAACAGATTTACTCACAGCCAGGGTGCGAGAAAGCACCTACCATCTGAGCCTTAATTTTTATTGAATTCATTTTTATTGAATTCCAACTAAAAACTTATCGTTGACCGACTTTTTGCAAAAAGTGAGGATTGCTGGTTGTTTGCCAACTTCCCGCAAACAAGCAATATAATTATCTCGACTGCATTGAGTTTGTTCTAAGGAAAACAAGTATTACAGTATTTTCTATTTCATTGAACACGAACTAAAAACTTACCATCAGCAACCTCAGAAGCGGCTTCGTTAGGTCTTTAAATTGGGCTTGTTTCCTTCACAACTACGATAAAAATTAAAATTATTTTAAAACTCAAATCAAAATAAAGTAAAAACTTACCATCAACAACCTCAAAAGCGACTTTGTTAGGTCTTTGGATTGGGGTTGTCTCTCTAACCACTACGACAAAAATTGGATTTATTTTCAAATCAAATCGAAAGAAAATAAAAAACTTACCATCAACAACCTCAGAAGCAACTTTGCTAGGTTTTGAATTGGGGTGTTTCCCTAACAACTACAATAAAAATTTAAATCACTTTAAAAATCAAATCGAAATAAAGTAAAAACTTACCACACACTTTCTGGTGTCTTTTTAAACTGTCAGCTCTGCTGAAAGTCTTTTTACACTTTTCACACTGAATCTCGGTTTTTCTTTCGTGAATGTTTTTTTTTTGTGCCAATTCAAATTATCTACACGTTTAAATGATTTCAGACAAACATTGTGTTTAAATAACGCCATCTTCACTAAAGATTATCGAAAAAATCAACCTGCACAATACAACTCTTTGACACTAGAATAACTGAGTGCCCAGACCCACCTGCTTATATAACCACAGAAAGCTGTTGCGTATGAACTTTTTTCTCAGGGAATATTTTGACAGGTTTTTGTTACTGCATGACAAAAATTAGGAAGATAATTGACAGGTACGCTTCGCTTGCACTCAAAATCAGGAAAAGTTTTGACAGGTTTTGGTTATGGTCCGATGAAAATCAGGAAAAGTTTTGACAGGTTTTGGTTATGGAGCAACAAAAATCAGGAAAAGTTTTGACAGGTTCGCTTCACGTGTGCTTCATGTCAGGAAAAGCTTTGACAGGTTCGTTTCAAGAATACTTAAAATAAGAAACAGTTTGACTTTACCATTTCAAAATTTGTATAAACTTTTGAAGTATCTCATAGCATGTCTTGGTTGGGAACCAAACTCAGGAATATTGTCTTTCTTATGGTTAGGATTTATACTACCTTGAGCAAGAGTCAAATTTAGGACCACTGCCTTCCTTAGATCTTGAGTAGGAATCAAACTCAGAACTACTGTTTTACTTAGAGTAAGATTTATATTATCTTGGTTGGGGATCAAACTTAAGACTAATGTCATTGTTAGGGTTAAAATTTATATTATCTTGGGTAGGAATCAAACTCAGGACTACTGTTTTTCTTAGGATTAAGATTTATATTATCTTGGTTCGGGATCAAACTCAGGACTAATGTCTTTCTTAGGGTTGAGATTTATACTACCTTGAGCAGGAGTCAAACTTAGGACCACTGTTTTTCTTAGGGTTAGAATTTATATTATCTTGGGTAGGACTCAAACTCAGGGCTGCTGTTTTTCTTATGATTAGGTTTGAAATCTTACATCTGTCTTGGAGAAGAATTGAACTTAAGACTACTACCTTTTCAGCCCACCTCTTCACCTCTTCACCTCCTCATCTCCTCACCTCCTTACCTCCTCAACTCCGCCGTCTCTAGCGCCTCCAGTGGAAAACACCGCTCTCTAGAACCTTTTGTGGCAAAAGAAACTGCTCTCTAGCGCCCCTCTTGTGGCAAAAACACAGCTGCTTTAGTGCCTCCATTGGCAAAACGCCACTTCTAACGTTTCTTGTGGCTAAAACACTGTTCTCTAGCGCCTCCAGTGGCAAAAACGCTGCTTTTTTAGCGCTTTCTTATGGCCAAAAACTGCTTCTAGCGCTTCTTGTGGCAAATACTCCGCCTTCTAGCGCTCTCTTGTAGCAAAAACATTTCTCTAGCGCTTCCAGCGGAAAAACGCTGCTTTCTAGCGCTTTCTTCTGGCAAAACACTGTTCTCTAGCGCCTCCAGCGGGGAAAACGCTTTTGTAAGCAAAATACTGCTCTCTATCGCCTCCAGTGGTGGGAAAGACGCTTTTTTTTTTTTTTTTAGCGCTTCTTATGGCCAAACATTAGTCTTTTGCGCTTCTTGTGGCAATACCGCATGTTTGGCCATTATATAACAATAAAAATTTCAAGATTATGTTGGATTTATTTAGTACACGAAATTTATCATTGGTCAACAATGCGCGCCCTCGCAATATAGCTAATCACAAGTCAAGGCAGCAAACAAATGACGTAATTTGAAGTCTTGTATTAACTGAAAAATTTTCGTTAAGAGATTCTTGACGGTTCCAGAGAGCAACAAAATGCTAGACTCTTCAGAAGTCACATGCTCTTAAGCTACTTGCCACTTTCTCAGAGTTAAAAATAAATAATTATACCACTAAAAAGACAACTTGCAAATAGATTAAATTAAGTGAGAGCTTGGTGTACCAATTATGTGATCACCACTTGGCAATAAAAAAATCACGTCATAATAATCTGGTATAATCTGAAAATCAAAAAGTTTTTAAAAAGTTGCAGGCATGTATCAGTCGCATCTCTAAATAAAATAAAAAGCAAATAAAAAATTTCAAAGGGACAGCGATATTTTGGCATCTCCAAAAGCAGGTCGGAATAATTGCTTGACGGTTACGATTGCCCAAAGTTTAATGTCTGTGACGTTTCCCTGCAATTGAGAGAATAAATTAAGTTGATGAATGGTTAAATAGAAATGAAAATGAATGAACGAAGCATCAAAAGAACACCTTAAGCTATAAAATGTTAAGGTTAATTGCGTTTAATTTGACGTACCATATAATTTTTGGAAGCCGCATTTCAAGTTTCTTGAACAATGCTACAAGCTTATTCACAGGCTGAGCTAAACATAACCTTGTCAAAAATCCCCTAATTTTATAGCCGGATGTTCTTCTTCGAATATGTCAAACAAACTCTTTGCACAATCTAAATGCTCAAAGCTGGTATTAAACATTAGCCACAAAGTCTCAGGCTCGATAACTGGAGCGTGTGAAGAAATTTCAAAAAAGGAAACATTTCTCAAATGTGAAATATTATTTAAAAAATCATAAATGGACTTTATTATGCCTAAAAACCTTTCTATATCAATTTCTCTTTACTATTTTTAGAGAAAAAGTTCTGTCAAACAAACCAAATCTCTTACGAAGGAATTGAATACACATTTTCTAAAACAAATTTTTATGATATTGCAACATCGGAAGAAATTTGCAGTTTAACAGGTTGGAGAATTTGCTCATTTTGAAAGAACTGATTCGTTAGAAAACATAATTTAAAACTAAGAATAATGATTTGCAATTAATATACTGTTGTTTTATTACTATACTGTAAAACTGGAAGCATAAACTTGAAAAATGACTAATTTAATTGCCTTATTACTTTTCAACGATGCAAAAATTTATATTGTGTGAAAATAAATTTTGTTGTAATAAATTACTATTTGACTTTGATTAGGTTCACCAAAAGCAGCAATTCAATGTGTTCAAAAAATTGATTCGAAAACAAATGGAATTCAGGCTTTGTTTGATTTATCAACACTAAAGAAAGTTTCTTGCAACAAGACTTTAGAAAATCTTGAAGAAATTTCTTCTAGAGGACTTATTCACCTTTTTGTTTTAACTGCAACTACTAGAAATCTTACGGACAAAGATCGTGAAAAGGCAACTGAGTATCTTGAGGACTTCGTGAAAGAAACAATTATACCGGTAATCAATTATTTCAATTTTTTTTTTCAGACAATATCTTTAGAAGAGTTAATAAAATTATTAAATTCTTAAAAGTTGATTTATTATTTTATAAAAATTATTAATCGTAATATTTCATTTGATAGAATAGAACTGCGGTACCATCTTTGACACACAAAAAAACAACCCAACAAAGCGGAACAGAAGTTTCATTTTGTTGAAATTAATCGCTGATAAACAAAGTTTTTTGGTTGCTTTAGATTTATTATAAATTTGAATAAGACTACTTTAAGTACTTGTTGGTCTAAATCTTCACTAGGAAAGGATAGATTTAGCTTAATTAGTTGGTTTAGATAGTAAATATTTATCAAAATACAAGCTGTAGTGCCTGACGAGTCCTAATAAGGACGAAACAGGTCTGTCGGCACTTGCTTGTTGATTGACTTGACCATTCTTACTATATATTCTATTTTTTTTCAGATTAGAGAAAAAGAATTAAAAGTTGTTGTTTTAACTGTGGAAATTTTGCTGGACAAAAATGATAATCAGAAAAAAACGTAAAGCTTTTTTTTTAATTATAACTTTGTTTATATGGTATTCTTGTGTTTGCTATATATATCAACCAATACTAGTTGTTTTTAAACACATAAAAGAGCTAATGATGTAGTAAATTCTTGCCTATTTCAGCGGTGATAAAATCGGTTGAACTTGTTTCATGTTCAACAATTATGGCTAAAGATAAAATTTTTCATTGATCGCTATGCTCTACTAAATTATAAAATGTCTGTTCAGTAATTTTCAAAGTTATTTAAGTAATCTCGATTTAACACACAAATAATATTTTAAGTAACTGTAAAGCCCGGGTTCGTAAACTGGGGAGCGCGTCCCCTTTGTGGGGCGTAAAAAGTTCATAAAGGGAGCGCGAGAAAATGGCTGCGAACTAAATAAATAACTGCATTGATATAAAATAAATACGAAAAAGAAAAAGCGGACAGTGATTATAGTATAGTTCTATAGATTCCACAGTGAATAGTTGTGGTAACACAGTGCGTGATATGCTATCGAAATCTCAGCAATCGCGCAAGGTGACCAAGTTGTTTTCAGCGTCATCTACAGACAATACACTTTGGCCATAAAGGTAAGCTTTTAGCTTTTTTCAAAGCAAGAAAGACTGTCTGAAAAAATTGAAAATTGCTTTCGCCAATTTTTGTCTACAGAATTAGTAAAAGCGTCATTCGAAATCGCTCACATGATTGCTAAAGAAAAGAAACCTCACAACATTGGTGAAACATTGATTAAACCGTACATGTCAAAAGTAGCTGGCCTTGTATTGAGAAAAACGTACAGTAAGAAGATGGAAAAAATTTCACTCTCGGATTCTGCAATTTAAACACCCATTCTTGAGCTCGCAAAAGACATGGAATGTCAAGTTCTCAAAAAATTACAAGCCTTACTTTTTTTCTTCAATTCAATATGGTGAAACAACTAATACTGCCCAAATGTTGCAGTTGTTAATCTACGTTCGTTTCAATTAAACAAGATACGCTGTTTTGCAGACCCCTAGAGACTACACCTAAAGCAGAAAATGTGTTTTAAGTTGTCTCCACGTTTATTGCAACAACATTATAGACTACCTTGGGAAAAATTTGTGGGTGTTTGTATTGATGGTATTCTGGCAATATTTGGGTCTCAAAGTGAATTCATTGCAAAGATAAAAAGAAAACCTTCAATGGGGTTAGATCTCATTTTGTGATTCACCGAGAGGCTCTGGGCTTCAGGACTTTGTTTATTCCCATGAAAGATAAGCTTTCGAAAATCATACGAGCTGTCCAATACGTTAAAGCAAGTGCTGTCAACACAAAACTGTTTACCATGTTTTGCAAGAAAATGGTTCCAATCATGAGACTCTTCTTTTTTAATACATCCGTTCGGTGGTTATTAAAAGTTAACATCGTAGTTCGTGTGCATGAAATGAAAGATGAACTTATGCTGTTATTTAAAGCTCATGAAAACAGTATTTTTTTTTCAATCAAATCAAAAGAGTTTTATCTGACGTTGGCAAACCTAGTAGATATTTTCAAAACGTTGAATGTTTTAAATTTGATTTTGCAGGGCAAGAATATCAATTGTATCAATGACTATCATGCCATCAACGCTTTTGTGGTAAAACTGGAGCAAAGCATTGTTGAATTCAAAAAGAAAATGCAGCTTTCTTTCCTAAACTAGATATTGCCGTTAAGAAAAGCCAGTTGAACTTGGGCGAACTTAAAATCGAGGTGTAGGATCACCTGCGACTTTTAAAACAAGAATTTGAAAGCTATTTCTCAGATTTGAGGGACACTAAAAACTTTCAAAATTGAAAATGACAAGGAATCCTTTTTGTCTGAACAAGGGTATTCTTTCCGAATATTTTCAAAAAGAGTTTTTGGAAATAAAATATAACTCCACTGCAAAAAACAATTTTGAAGCTATGCCACTGACTGATTTCTGAGAAAAATATGTGCACATATAGAAGAGTCTAGGGGCTGTAGCTATACGTACACTCCTTCCGTTTTTATCGAATTACATGAACAAAATGGCTTTTCTTCCTAATTATGAAAATAAAACACAGGAACAAGCTCGATTGTAAAACCAATCAACATCGCCGATAATCACAACACTGTATTATTTGGTACAAAGTCACGAATTAAACTTTTTAGTTTTCAAAAAAACAGTACTAACAAAATTTATCTACTGTTGTTCTGTTCAATGCTGTTAGAATTTTAATATCATAAGGCTTGAGTTTTGTTAGTATCAACAAGGGAGGGACGCGAGTTTTGTTCGCATGATGAAAGATATTGCAAGTTGATGCTTTTCGTAAACTTTTTGAGCCTTTCATTATGCAAATTTTGTACCTAATAGCAAGTTGCATCTATTTTGCTAAGATTATGACTTCAATATTTTATTATTACTTTATTTGATTTCCACAGGTAAGGCAGTGGAGCACTTGCTTCCCCTGACGGCACGTCCCTGTATATCAGTCACCACCAGCAATAACAATTTATTTGATCGATAGCAAAATACAAACTTTTAAAAGTATATTAGATACAGATGCTTATTATTTGATACGATAAAAAAATGAAATTAAATCTAAGTAATTCTTTTTACATTAACGCAGAAAAGTTTTTAAATCTTCTTTAAATTTGTTTTTAAAATCCAAACAATTTTTTATTTTTCACATCTAAATTTAGGAAATTTTTTTTGGATTGTAGAGAATTTTACTGACAAGGTTAATATGACAGGTTAATTTAAAAAATGTTTATTAATTAAATAATTCAATTTAAAAAAAGTTACTTTTTAATCGAAGATATATCAATACATGATTCAAAGATTAATGATCTTTTAAAATTTTTTTTTGCTACAAATAAACGTTATTTATTCCAAAAAAATTGCAGATATGTTTATAAATTTCAAACAAGCTTACAAAGGATACAGATGTACATTCGATTACGAAATCAAAGTGTTGAATTAATTTAATAAATTTAACATTAATTTACTTTACTTATTACATTTCAATTTTAAACTACTATTTTATCACATTTTGTAGAATCAATAAAGAAAATACAAGATTAGTTGAAGTATTAAATAACTTTTTTTCTCGTTTGTCACTTCCGAATCGCACCTTGGCATTCAACTATAAAACTCGAAACATCAACTTGCAAGTAAGCTTTCAACCAGTGCTTAAGAAATAATTGTATAGGTAAACGTTGGCGCAATTTTAATGATTCGCACGTTTAAAATTTTTTTTTTTTCGATAAAAATGTTTTTGGAGGTTCTGTGACTTGTTATTAGCACATAAGTTTTAAAAAAAGATAATTTTGAATTTTTTTTTTTCGGAAGCTATTTCTTGGAAAATGTTTAGACAATCAAGCTGACAATGTGTTCATTCACGGATTTTTTGTTATAGATTGTTTGATGCAGAATTATTCTGACTAATGATTACTAGAATTTTGCCCTATTTTAAATCTTAATCGTCAACTCCTCACTATTTGTTTCCCTTTATAATCGTCAACTTTTCCCTTTATAATCGTCAACTTCTCACTTATTATACAAAATCAATAATCAGGTTTTTACTCACTTGTAACACGCATTGGAAAGGCTTTTGTTATTCTTCAGGCAGCTTGCCTTTAAGAGGGGACACTCGATATTTTTAAACCTTTTTACAGTTTTGATTTTTGCTCCAAAAATTCTTTAAATTGCATAATGAAGTACAAAACGTAAAAAAGTGCATAACATTGCAAAAAGTATGATGTTAAAATTTAAATTTTAGACTGTTGAATTAGGTTGTGGCCTAAAAATAAACTTGACGAGCTAAACAGCACAAAAACCAAAAAATCATTCTGTATAAGAAAACAAGTTAGTTTATATTTTCCAGTTTATTTAGTTTGAAAGCTTGTTTTATCAAACTCATTGGCTTTACAATTTTTTGTATTAGATAAAAAATTTAGACCTGTTTGCTTGATAAATCGCGAACGTGCTTAAATATCAAACCTCATGCAGATCAAACGGATCCATACAAACAAATTTCCAAATTCCAACGTAATTCCATTCAACATGTCAAATGTTGATTCTCAACAAAGTGTGTTAATCAATATCACGTCATCATCTTTCGAACATAAGTTTGAAGAAAATAACTTTGTGTTTGTTTCACTTGTTAATACTGTAGTAATAAACGAATCAAATGCGAAGACCTCACAGGTAACAAAAAATTCATTACTTTTAACTAAATATCGGTATAAATCTATTTGTTTGGTTTTATAGTTATTATAAATTCAAGAGTATTTGAAAAAGTTGAGTTTGATTTGGAGGCATATTACTCTCAATCAATAAAAGTTTTCCTTTGATATCGTTAAAAATGCTTTTTCGAATTTTTTAAACCTTATATTTAAAAGATACTCATAAATAATATTGAAATGTAGAAAGAAATCTGGATTTCGATGCTTGTAGATGTTAACCAGCTGTTTTGATACGTATAGTCATATAACTATATAAAAAATAAAAAATTTCAACTTGACAGCAGCATCTAACCATCTATAAATGAAAGTCCAGGCAACCGTTTGGCAATCGTTTGTCCAGGCAAATTTAACGTCATCTTGGGCTGACTTGCTGGTCGATGGTCAAGGAGATAAACAGTTGATATGATATGATCATATGTTTATACTTTTATTTTTATCAACAAATACAAATAATGTCTAAAAACTTAAAAAATTTACTCCTGTTTTAATATGAAATTTTTAGATTTATTTAACTCCCATTTTGAAACATATTTTAAATTATTTCAAGAAAACTTAAACAATTTATTAATTACTAAAAACTTCAAATTCACACTTAAAAATATTAACCATGCAAATCAAACATCGTAAAGTTAATTTAAAATTAAATAGCACATCAATAATTTCTTTATTTTGCTGTAAATTATTAGCTATATGCAGTGCGACTGATCTACGTAACTTTTTCATTTTTAATAAAATTCTGAGCTAGGAAACCTTTTCAATATTTTATATTTAATAGTAAATAACCAAAAATAGAGCATTTTGTCGCTACGACATGATTTAATTGTTCCTTATTAATTCTGTAATCTATTTCAGGTGATCATAATCGGAACGTCTAATTCAAGTTTTTCTGACATTCACGCATCAATAACTTTTGAAAACCAAACAATTCCTACCCCAGAAAAAATAAATGATAAAAACAAAGTTTTGGTTAGTATATTTCACTGGTATATTTACAAAAATTTGTACAAACAAAAAAACTGGCTTCAAGCAAACTTAGCGGGGTGTCATCCTTTTGATAACTAATTGCTTCAAGTTAATACGTCAAATTATCTGTAAATGATCGTGTTTACTTTTGAATTTCTATTATATGATAATCACTAACACTAAAAATAAAATTTTTTAAAATACCTACTATTGGTTGAAAATAAAAATATATTTTATCTAAAATATCGAACTATTATTTCGAACTATATTTATTTGCATAAATTAGGTTAAAAAGATTAAATAAAAGCTGCTTTTATTAAAGCTCCTAAACAAAAGGAATTTTTTTATAGTGTATGGACTTTTTGGTTTCTAGCCGGTTGATTCTGTTATGTGAATTGTGATTGTTCGATTCGCTTTTTAAGCTATGTCTAATTTGGTACTGCCACCAAATTCTTCAAAAAATTTGTTTATTAAATATGAACTCAAAATTCTAATTCTCAGCTTTGCAACTTTTGAATATCCTGAGAATTTATTGCTTGAATGTAGTTTGAAATCTTTATATCATCGAGATTCAAGCAAACTTAATTCTTTTATTTTTCTAAAATAATTCATTGAAAGTTTGGTGCAACAATCAACTTATCTCATCGTCAAGTTTCTTCTTGGCACGAATGTCCTATTTCGACTGATCATTCCAAGGAATGGGGGCGCCGAGTCCCAGTAAAAGAACAACTCCAATGACGTAACAAAAGGTCTAGAATTAAGAAGAAATGACTAAAGATGGCTCGGCGTAGAGAGTCAAGAGTAGGGCAGTCCAACAGGAAATGCAAGGTGTTCTACTGTTCAAAAGGACAGCAGGGCGCACGAAGACTTGCAGCGCGGCCGTTCTTGTCAGAGTTTGAGGCAGTAGGTATTAGAAAGGAACAACAGAATTCACAGAACAGATTGAGAATCAAAGTACAAGATATAAGTTTGACAATCACAGGAGAGGGAGTGAGAGATACACCAGTGTAGTGCATGAATAATAAACTTGAATAAGGATTTTAAGTTTGTATTGGTTTGTCGTCGTATTATAATTGAAAAAGCTGCAAAATGTCTTTAGGTCGAAGATTGATAACAGCTTTCGGGAGAGTGTATTAATATAAGAGCGCTGAAAACGATGACAGGCAACACTATCCTCTTCTAAAAGTGACTTGGGCAAACTTAGTTGAAGGCTTTCCAAAAAATTATGTGACTTTTCACGATTTCGTTAGATTTTTTTATTAACAACACTTAGTTACAAAAGATACAATATAGTATAGCCCAAATTATAGAAAATGAAAAAAAGTAAAAATCCCATAAAAATTTTTTAAGATGGCACGTAAAAATGACTTAAAAGAATTGCAAATACAAACATAAAACCCATTAATAGATTGGTGACTGTACAAGTATAACTATAATAAACTGCATAAAGAATTAGTATAAATAGACGGATTATTGCACTAAAAAAAGAAGGGCAACTTTTATAACCACATACTCGCATACTTACGCGTCGCCGCAAAAGCGCTGCGTGGGAAGATCAAAAGCAGCTTTGCGAAAATCGAAAATGGCGTCAAAAACTACTTATGTACAAAACCACCACTATTAAAGGAAACCAACACCTCAAGGCTACTGTGGGCAGTTTAACCAGTCATATATTTGGAAGTGCCGTTGGGTCTGTTGACTGGAACAAACAGTTTCAAGCAGTGTCTGGTATAATCAGCAGAGGTGGGCAGAGCGCAACTTAAAGCGCAAAGCGCAACTTTCGCAACTTGCGCAATTGCGGAAGTTGCGTTGCGCTTTCATACTTTTTTTAAAGCGTTGCGCTTTAGTGCGCTGCGCTAATCATAAAAAAATTTTAAGTTGCGCTTTATTGCGCTGCACATTAAGGAATAAACAAATCAATTGCGCTTTATTGCGCTGCGCATTAAGGATTAAACAAATCGATTGCGCTTTATTGCGCTTCGCTTTTATTTCGGAAAAGCGCAATATTTTTTGGTTGTTTTTTAATGTAGACGACCCGTGGCGAATTTTATTGCAGGCATTTCATTTTGCATGTCAGCGAACTGACAAAGAAATGCTATTGGTTCTCTAAATTGGTAAAACGAAAAGCGATTGGTTTTCTAACTCGGTATACGCCCTTGTCTCAAGACCCGACGATGGTCATGAGATTGCACGAGTCATAAGTGACTTAAACCTCATGTGACATCATAAGACCTCATGTGACTTTGATATACGGGCCGAGGTTGAAATCGGCAACTCACGTAAGTCGACAAAGTCATTGTGATTAAGCAAGCTATTGAAGCTTATATAAAGAGTACCTCTGTTTATTAAATGCGAAATAATTTAATTAACGTACGCTCGGCAAATGTATTAATTTTGTCATAACTTTTGGTTTATTTAGACAAAGCATCAAATCGAATTTAATGCCTTTTTAACGCCCATTGACGAGCTTTTAGCAGTTGCTACTATGAGCGCTTTATCTCCGAAGATGTCTGTTGATTTCTGACGGACAAAACGTCAGTTTAAATAAAAATACCTTGCTAAATTTTGGTATTATTACTGTGAAATCAGTTTATGATCGGTTCAAAAGCTTACATAAAAAATTAAAAGTAAAAATCTTAGCTTTTAGGCGAATTTTTTTATAAAATATTTCGAAATTGGCGAAGTGGTCATGTACTCATAGATATTAACAATAAAAGTTAAAAAAGTTATGCATCATCAAAGCTAAATACATATCTTTTCCCCGTTGATTAAACCGCTGTGAAAACAAAGCCTGGCGGACAGTTGTCGCATTAGGCCGTCATTACTTGTGAACAGAAAAATTTGTGCCATAAAAGATTGCAGAAAACGAGTAAAGTGAACCATGAGAGTTAAATTGGAAGTTGTATTAACATTAATTTGCTTTTTAACAATAATATTGTTTTAAAAGATGTACCCAATTTGGAACAGTTGGTACATTGTAGACCACAGTTCCTACATTAGTAAGGTATAAACTTATATTTTATATTAATTTTTATTTGGTGTAAATCAGTAAAGTGTTTAGTAAAGTATAGTTTTTATATTTGGTTGTGTTATACTGTAAAAATGAATTGAAATCATGGCTGAAAAAGTTGTCGATGATGTGGAAGCTCTTTCTACTTCAAGTGATGGTGATACAACAGGTAATTTTGTTATAACATTAGGACTCGTTTCTACAATGAGTGTGGAATGAAACATTCTTTCTTTCGTTTATTGATGTTTTCGCGCTTAACCCTATTCCGACTGGGCTTTTTAAAAACTTTGTACGACTGGGGGTAGGAAAGTGCCCCCAGTCTTTGGTTGCTTATATTAATATCTCAACAATTACTAGCCCTAGAATTGTCATTCAAGTTTTTATAGAAAGGAATTTCATACTCTTTTGATATAGATACTTAAATGTTGCATTTAAACATTATTTGGGATTGAAAAAGCAATCAGTACCAAAGGTAGTCAATTTTTGTAAATTGGCTGAAAACGAGAGAGCGGTTTGAGAAAATTAATGACTTCGGCTGTTTGTCGAATGTCATAATCCGTAAAATTCGAAGTAGGAATGGTGACAGCTGAAATCTACTTGGCAAGATTATTACTGTTTACAGAAAAAGAAAATTTTTACCCGAAAATCTGCTAAAAGCTGGTTTTATTAGTGTTTACAAAGCTTCGATCTTTGCAATTTATCAAATGATTTTTTAAATTCACTCACTTTTGTGAAGAATTTAGGCAAGAAACTTTATACATAAAAAGAAAGGCAAATCATTACATAAAAAATTATGTTTGCATTCCACATCGCAGAAAACTCACCCTAATTTTTTTCACTGTAAAAAAAATATTTCGACTTGACTAATTTATTTAGAGTTGATTGCTTTTGATCACATCGATTTTAATTTTACAGAAATCTTTTTTAGTTTGAATGTTTTCTTTTTTTGGTGAAGTACGCTAATCCATTAATAAAATATTTGCTTACTAAATTTTGCTAGCGTTTTCTGATGTAATTCTTTAACGTTTAATTGTTATACGAGTTTGTTTTGTTTTAGTGATGTTGACTATTTGTTGGAAAAATTTTGCTTTTGGGTCGAGAGCTTTTTTGGAAATTGTAAGAATTTTCGGGTGTTTTTTTGTTGATAGTGTTCGATTGTTTGATTTAAGTGAAAGTTGTGCCATATTCAACTGGGTTTGGAGTAAAAAGTGTGGTTGTATGTTTTGCCCCGTCAATAAGTTTTCAGCTTGCGTTTCAAATTACGTCACATTGGGGCTTATCATACTTTACGTTCTCAAAAACTGCTCCAATGAGTGTAAAAAAGGTCGACAGTTGGATTTTATGTAACTTTTCTTGTTTTACAGGACTTAAGAACAACACCAACGGAAGGTGGCCAAATATCTTCCTTGGTTAATAAAACTATAGAAGATTGGATGGCAACAAAGCCAACATGGAAGACACAATTCCAGTTGGAATCTTTTCCTGTGTTCCAACGAAGAGCTTGGATTGAAGTTTTTTTAAAATACAACACTGGCATTCCAAGCTCTGCGGCAATAGAACGTGTCTTCTCTGTTGGATCCGACGTGATGAAACCAAAGAGAGCGACGTTATCGTCAGAGAACTTTGAACGATTGGTATTTATTCGAGAAAACGAAAACTGCGTGCTTCCATTAAAATAATTAATTAATTTATTTATGTTGTTGAGTTTATTTATTCCGTTTTGTGTTGTTGAGTTGTTGAGTTTATTTATTATTTATTTATTTTATTAATTTATTTTATTTATTTTGTGTAAATCGAATGAATAAAAAAGGAAAAGTCGTTCAACTATTGCAAACAATCAAAATCGAAAAAATGCTTTTTTATTGACTTTGCTTTGTAATCTAATGATTATTTCAAAAGTAGCGGTATAAAAATTTGATGCAATTGATGAAAACAGTAGCTCACGAATGTTTGAAATAAAAAGCAAATTCGATGAAAGTTTTTTTTGGTTTTTGATTGGAATTTGTAAATACAAATGTCTTTTTGTTTTAAAAGACAAAGTTGGGTTGAAAGTTTAGTTGAAACCTAAACAAAATTTTTATATGTGCCCTAACTGAAATTTAGAGCTCTGGTTGAACTGCGCTTATGATTTTGACAGAATATTGCGTCTCATGTGATTTGAAAATCTTGATGCGCTGCACGGTCTCGGTTCAAAACCCACTCGCGCCATTCTGTTGTGTACTTGGGAAAGTTACTTTACGCGCATTCCCCTTCTTGGTGGTCTTTACAAGCAGTGCTAAATTTCAGTCACATCTCTGTTAAATTACAAGCGGACAGCAATACCTTGGCATCTCCGAAAGCAAACCGGGGTAATTGCCTACCCTATGTATTAGCGCCTCCGTCGTTTCCTGCGAGTCAGGGGGATAAATATAGAGATAAAAAAAAATTAATATAGTCTTTTTAAATACATTAAACATACAGCGCATTACGCATAACATAATTTATTTTAATATTTAATTCAATTAATAATAACATAATTTAAAAAAGACATTGCGCTTTGCTTAATATGATTTGTAAAAGTTGGTAAAACAAGATTTATAAATATTTTTTTGCACTGCGCTTAACATAATTTAAAACCTAAACCTTAAACTGGGGGCGTGAAAAGTTCGTAGGGGGCATGAGCAACTAGCTGCAAATTATATTTTAACTCCTAGATTCTTAAATTTAAGAGTACGCCGCCCTGGGGGGTGGAGTGAAAGGTTTACAGGGGGCACGAATAACTAGGTACAAACTAAATTTTAACCGAATCTGGCGGCTTTTTTGGAGAACACTACGATTTTCGGAAGAAAATTGAGAAATAGGACACTAAATCTAAGTAAAAACTTTTTTTTGATGAACATCACGATTTTTGGGACGGAATTTGTTGGTATGATAGAAGGGGGCACGATTTTTGTTTGCAGGACAAAAAAGGGGCACGGTCTCAAAAAAAACCCTGGTTTAAAAAAACATTGCGCAAGTTGCGTTGCGCTTTACATGATTTATAAAAGCGCATTGCGCAAGTTGCGCTGCGCTTCACTAATTTCAGAGACTCGTTGCGCTTTAGTGCGCTGCGCTTCTTTTAATATCAAAGACATCTTGCGCTTCACTAATTTCAAAGACACGTTGCGCTTTGCTAATTTCAAAGACTAGTTGCGCTTTAGTGCGCTGCGCTTCACTAATTTATGGAAAAATGTCCACCTCTGATAATCAGTAGGTAATAGTTGCGAGTAAAAAATCATTAAAAATAATCAAATATACAAGTTGATTCAATTCTATTGAAATCAAAACACTTAAAACTAGAGATACAAAATTATAAAACCTATATAAGGATAGAAAATATTTCCAATGTAAACCTTTTTTCAAAGCAGTTCAAAATTCATCACATATAAAGCACAGTGGGGTGCAATCAAACATTGCACAGAGTTGTAAGCGAAATCGTATAAAAATTCAATTTGTTAACTAAAAATCATACAAAGAAAGCTACAACATCTTACAAGAATACTGAAGCTAGTTCTTTCATTATTCCAAGGCATACGTATGCAAAATACTGTATTGCTTAAACAAAAGAAAGTTAATCAAGTCCAATTAGTTCAAAAAGCTTGCAGTTAATAATGACATAATATACCCTCCAAAATCCCTACCACCGACTAAACATGGGCTTTGTAAACCTTTCATTTCCTTCCTTCACCATTGGTTTGTGCAGTTTGAATCCAGGCTTGGTGTGTATGATAAGCCAACATTGGTGGTAGTACTACTGCAACAAAAAGATTTTTTCAATAAACACATAATCCAAAACCAAAAACTTTGAAAAGTTTTCCAGCGTTCAATGAAGTATGTATTCTAGCGTAAAGTCACTCTAGTAATTCAACTTGTGCGCCACTTTATTTATGCGATTTACAAACAACGTGATCCCGTTCAATTGAATTAACGAAGGCAGAGGTGCACATATCACAATTTTGTCTTGCTCACCTGTAAGCAACTGAGACTGGCGCAGAAGAAAAGAGCGAACTTTCCCAAGCACCTTGCCCCGTGGCATTCGTCACAGTGCTGGTGATCCAACACGTACGGCTTCACTTCAACCTGAAAGTAAACACGAAACATCTTCAGTTGCTTCACACAGAATCTTCAACGCTTCAAGAGCAAAGGAGACAAGTCTCGTCAGTACCTTGGTGAATAAGCGTTACAACGAACAGAACTTGGTTAACTTGCTGAGGTAGCCAATTAATTAAGTAATAGCGACAGGAACAACGCGGGTCAGATACGACTTCAACTTTTTTGTTTTTTGCAGCAATAAAAAAAGAAAATTCATAACCGTATCATGTGGAAAATTAATGAAATGCCAAGGTAAATAAATTGTGCGTACGATTAAAACATGTGAAGTTTCCAACAGTTACGCACTAATTGTTCTTCCGACAGAATAAATAACTGACGAAGGGTTCACCCGCTTGTCAATGTCGCCCAGTTGCAAATGCAAGAAGCGAGCGCTGATAGTCGACTTGTAACTGATTTCGTTCGAAAAGGCGATTCTGCCGGCTCCTTTCGGATACTTGAGATCAGGATCCACGTCGATCCCGGCATAACACACTCCGCCGTAAGCTCGATCGATCAGCAACGCGAGCTCAAATGAAAACAAACTGATTTATCACAAAGCCAGCAGCCTGTTGAAGTCTTAAAAAATACTTTTGCAAACTTTAATTAACAAATATATTCAGTAAGTAAAAGGAAAACACTCCGTGCAGCATTTTCTAAGGGTACTTAAAGGAAACGACTCGATATAGATAGAAAACAAACAAATTTGGCGATGCAATGTCTAGCAGGCGGCCGAGCTGTGGTAACAAAACGACAATGGAACGATGAAACATTAACGAATTAATTCGAAGACGACAGGATGAAGCGGAGTAATTGAGATCGAGATTCGTGTAATAACAGCGCGTTCTAATCGCTTTAATAGACGACAGGTAGGAAATTAAAATGGCGCACCTATCAACAACACATCGGCGAGGACTCGCTATTTATTAAACGCAAGTTGTGGGATTGAAGTCGTCGTCGATTAAAAAATCAATCAAACTCTTAATATCTCCCTGAATAACGGTCTCTCCTTAAGCAATTTTAACAACCAGTTCCGAAGCCGTATTTACGAGGAAAGGCTTTAAAACAATTACTTCTAGCTTTAGAGATAATTGTGGAGCTAAACAAACGGCAAATTATACTTTGTCTGTCGACAATGTTACCGGCCAGCATAGAAAGAAATACTGTTATTCTCTGAAAACCTCAAACCAAACTCTGATCTGCAAACACTTTCGTTTTAAAATATTTTGTCTTAAGATCAAGTGTCATCAGAATTTTTAAAAACAAACAAACGTTACGAAAGCGTCCCGTGATATGTACGCTTTGATCGTGGCTGGCGTTGTAAAAATAACGAGACGTTTTTAAAAAATAAACAAACAGCGAGAAGCAGCCAGAAATGGCGCTTGCTGCTTCAACAGCAAAGATACGTTGTATTGAAGACGACAAACATTCAACTTACATGCACATAGTTGTCTTGGGACTCCACCAACAAACACTGTCTTTCGAGGATTGAGGGAATAGGAACGATCCATGACGTAATCATTGTCGGCAAGTCGCCAGGGTTGGATTTGAACCTGCACAATTACAATTTCTTATCAAGGAGCGAAACAGCAACGAGTCGGTTGCTGAAACAGTTGAGCGTTGACGCGAAAAACCCGTGACATTTCTCACTCATCAATTGAACCAATCAGAAGACGTTCGGTACGAGCGAAAATTTTATGTAGACAAAACACGTTTAAAAGGAAGATGGAATTACTTATGCAGCAAATGACTAACTTCTGGTGTTTGAAAATGGGAGGAAATAAGATTTGCTTTTCGCCTTATGAGGCCAGTCAACTGTCAGCCTTCCACAGCGTAAGAACGTAGCTTGTATCTCTTCTGTTAATTAAAAGAGAAGTTCAATAAAGAAAATTCCTTAAACGTCGTCGGTTTGTCCGATTTAACGCAGTGCAGTAAGGAGCGAATAAATTTATAAGAAACAGAAGCCGACAAAGCATCACAAACACCAACCTTCCGCAATGTCAGGCGGCAGTCTTCCGACGAAAACTTTCCTGGAAAATCTTTCGTAAGTTAAATCGCCGAGCTGGGGATTCAAGACTGGTAGAGACGGGGAGAAACCAGGTTCCTCGTAACGGAACGCGGTGCTAAGTTCTTTCCATTTTCTTAAACACTGAAGGATCTTTTGTTTAATGACGAACAGAAACCGATTTTAAATCAAGCTGAAAATAAATTGCAATGAAAGAAACTTCTGTAATAAACTATGTTAATCTTAACCTGTTTTGTGGGTTGACCTTGCACGACAGAGACAAGAAAAGATCACAACTAAATATATCAAGCAACTAGACAGCAGACAAAAAACAAATTTGACAACGTAGTCTAGCAAGTTATCGCTGCGTTTTAAATTATCTTATGCTTTAATGACACTAAACAATAACTCCCTGCTAAAAACGAAAATTCAATCACTTTTTGTAATGTTCTTGGAACAAAAAATAGCCAAGAGCTTTGGCATTTAATTTGTATGCCTTCATCTAAATATTTAATGAAGTACCGTGGATTGTGCAAAATAACGAAACACTTTTGATTGCGAGCACTCGGAAAAATCATACAACTACAATAAAAAAGCTTTATTAATACTTTCAAAAATTGACATAATTCTTACAAACAGTATCCCGACAGAATTTAATGTCAAGTACCGAGCCAAGAGTATTAATTATTCGATTTATTCGACTTATTATATTCGAATTATTATTTGACAACCTACGACCACCCGATGACCACAAAAGAAATTAAAAATATCTCTTGTAATTTACTACTCACAAACACTTGGAGCAGAAATCTTTATCTATTACAACTAACTTCAAAAAGAGGACACACCAGAGTTCTTTTGATATAAACAATTGAAATAATAAGAATTGCTATCAACTTATTCGTAACCTCGAAAAAACAGTAACAACTATTTTTTCTCACAAACAATCTACAAGATTTCATTTGTAAAAATGACATAACAAATTTTCTAAAATTCATCAGATCCAGCCATAAAAAGCAAGAGTTATAGATAATATAGATAAAAGGATATACGAGTTAAAAATAGGTAATACTATAAGATATTTGAAGTGGACGAACTGGCAAAACCCCGGCTTATCTTACAGGAGAGAAATTCAAAACACGTTTTTGCAGCGCTGCAAATCTGCTTGTGCTCGCGGCAGTTCTCACTCCAACATTCGACAACAGTGATCTTTATTTGTTTTCTTGGAGACGGTGAAACAATGCACAAATTCACCAGGTTGGCTCACGGGTGGGCAACTAAACGGGGATCTTTTGTGGAAAGCCCCCACCACCGCTAAACGGTGAGTGTATGGCGGGGTTGTTTTTCTGATATCTCACATTTTTGCATTAGTGGCGGGGCTTTTTACAAAAAATCCCTAAATGGTTTTAACAAAAAAAACTTTAAGATAATAATAATTCAATGCTACACAACTTCTACCTGGTTATTTTCCAACGAAAGTTCCAAAGATTATTATCGTCAGACTACAACTGAGTCAACATGCATTAATACAAATCAATATCCAAAGTAAATAACAAAAAACAAACTCCAACAAATAAAGCCAACGAATCATTAGTGTTGATTATGGCAAAGGTGTCCAGTAAAGTATCTAAGCAGAGGCGCGCGATAAAATGAAAATGTACAGAGGAAATTAAATAAAGGTTTAAACTCAGATAAAGGCAGAAAAATTTGGAAGCAATATTTTACAAAAGCAATGAATAAGTTTGACAATAAAGAGCTTAAAATATTTTTAACTAACAAATAAATATTATTGTGACACAATGTTGGTATAACTTTCTCAAGAACTTCTAACACCGATCACTAAAAATCATTTTTTTATATTTTTAAAACTATTGTACTGTAATTTTAAACTACTACCTATATATACTTTGTATATGATGATTTTTGGTCATTTCTTTTTTGTGCAAATGTGTCTTTTTACAGGACAATTTCAACCAAAATAAACAGCCATCACTTTCTTAACAAGAATCAGTCATCAAAAAATAGTAAAGCTGGAATAATTTAAAAAACTAAACTCAAATGCTTTATTATAAAGTAGGCTAAATGTTCAACAACAAAATCAGGATTTCAATTAGCTGATAATAATACTAATATTATGAAGATAACCAAAGATGTCTTCAGTACCCAGCGAACGGAGCGGCCACACCAGCTTCCACCCCTATAAAAACGTCGTACAAGTGGCTTCCCTTGATAGTAGCACCATAAAAGCTTTAAAAAGTTGTTAAATTTTTATTTTTTGATCTTTGTTTATATGAAATCCTATATTTTTTAGTTTTACATATATTTTTTGGTCCCTACCTCACTAATAAATTTTAAAAAACTTTTAATTAAATTGTAATTTTTTTTAAATATTAATAAATAGATCCCTCTTGATTGTTTTTACTAATATTTTTTATTGTAAAATCTTTACTGGAGATACTAAAAGATTTTACTATTTTTCATCCAAAAATTTTGTTAAACACTCCAGCACATTCTAAGCATCATACAATAATACATTGTCAAAATATAAAAAATGTATTGCATACAGTGATGCACTCTGGAACACTAAATTATAAGATTATAATTTAAAATGACCAGACAAAGAAAATTTTCAAACGCTATGAGTGTAAATAAACCAATTGATTGTACAGATACTGTAAATACAAAAAAATTGTTGGAAGCTAAAAATTATTATTTTTTTTTATTGTTATCTCTTTCGGCAAAACAATAATACTCTTTATTATTTAAATTATATCCTTTCTTTTTTTGACAGAGAACACTAAATAGAGTGGATATGCTAACACTCAAAAAAAGCAAATGGGTTATATGCCGTGAATGTCACAAAAAATCCTCTACACCATTGATATATAAAATTGGAAAGATTGGAAGTTTTTCTCTTTTATTTGTAAGATTTAATCAACTGCTTACTTGTTTAATAATTTTTTTGAAGGTGCAAAATAACAAATTACAGTTTGTGTCATTCAATTCAAGGTGTGAGTTGCTTTTGCTTAATAGATCACAGATTTGAGACAAACCAGCTCTTTAGCATTTTTCTACAAATGATTTTTAAAACTTTCAAATTATATTAATCATTTAATTCCACTTCAAATAATTTTTGTTGAAAATTAAGTCTCTTTTTGTTTTTTCAATAAATTTAAAACAGAAAATTTATAGAATTTAATTTTTTTTTAAATAAATTTAAGAGGCAATAAATAAATTGCTGCAAAAACTGTTGAAGTCAATTTCATTAAAACAATGAAATAAAATAAAGAGAGCGAGAAATTTATATAAAAGATTCTGCAAATTTATTATTTTGTATAATAATCACTTAAAATTTTATTTCTTGAGTAGTAAAAATATTAATGAGGAGTAGCAAATTTTTTTTCAAAACATGATACTTATATCATAAAGTTTTTTAAAATTGGAGTTTAAAAAACTCCTTTTTTTAAGGAAAATTTATGCAAAGCATATTTTTAAGATATCAGCAACAATGAATTTTTGTTAAATAAATTTTAAATCAAAATCATTGTTGAACTAATGCTACTTAGCTTAGATCGGGTTCACAGCTTTTTTGGTAAAATCCTTTTTTTTACTCTGTTAAAACTTTAAATTTTTTAGTCACTCTTAAGCGCTGCTGAATTAAAACTTTTTTAAAATTAATACGTAAAAAATTCAAAATTTTAATGTAAAGTTGCTATGAAAGCAAACTGTTAGTAAAGTTTTATTCATTTTTAATCAGAGTTCAACAACTGTTCGGTCAGTTGTGGCTTTGACGATTGTGAGTTATATCGGAATTGGAATATCCACGATCTTCTTCATTGCAACGATTACAATTTATCTTAGATTTCGGTGAGGACCTTTTTAAAGATGATAATTATGTTCACATCATGTAGTATCATAAGCAAGTCGGGAAAATGATGATGATGATGATGGTGATATTTTATTCATGCTTAGTAACATTATTAAGCATATGCAATGTACAGTACTATGAAGCATGAAAAGAAAATAATAAATAATAAAATAAACCTTAAAATAATAAAAACCTTTTTTAATTTAAAATTATGCAGTTGGAACAAACTTCATAATTAATAATAATAATAAAGCATAGAAAGTTGAATGGCAAAAGTTTAGATTTTTTTTAATTTTCCAATGACTCAAAATCGAATTTTACCTACTTTATTACAGTGTTTCTCAAACTTTTGCACTTTTGCGATTTATGACCTTTAACATTCACAAACAGTCTGCAAACTCTTCATTCTGTTTACTATAAATATAATTTTTTTTAATATTCGTCTTGTTTCCCACTAAAATATCGTCGTGTTTCCCACTAAAATATTTGGCAACCCTCACGGGGGTCGCGACTACCAGGTCGGGAAACGCTGTTATAATTATTTTCAAATATTTTACTTTCTGATATTTTTGGCCTCTACTTTTTTAATATTCTTATATTTCAACTGATGGAATCTTATCATATTATAAAGTTCGATTCGCAGTGAGATATGCATCACTGACGAGCTCTAATAAGAACTCGAGTCTGGTGCTTCTCATTTTAAGCAGTTCGGTTTCTATTAGGAATCTTATCACTAGAGCAAGTTTTTGTTGCAATAAATCGTGAGAAATTTACATTTATTTTTAACAGAAATTTATTTTTTACAATTTTTTTGAAATTAAAAAATTGCATTTACGCACAAGCATTTTAAACGACAGTAATTTACTTAAGCGATTGATTTGCATCTAAATATTTGGGGAAAATTTTTTTCCCACAGTTTGTGTAGCATGCTAAAACTTCTTTCCACAGCCATAAAGTTGCTTGGCAATTAAACAATTGGTCTACAGTTCTGGACTGGTGTTTTACCAGGTTATTTCTACAATTACCTTTAGGTCAATATTTAGTTCAAATCGGCAATCCATATACAATTATATAACGTATTTCTGTTTTAAATCATACCTGTACATTTTGCGTAATAGTTGATAAAAGTTGCAATATAAAATTCCTGTAAACAGCTTAAAACATAGCACAAAATAAATGCTGAGTATTTAAGACACTGTCCGCAGCCGTAAAAAAGGTTGCAAAAGTTCCAAAAACTTGCCCTATTATCACCCATTAGTGCATCACAAATTGCAATACTTACTATAAAAAACTGAACAGTTGATTAAACAAAGTAACAAAGTCACAACATGTCGGTTTTTAGATATGAGCATTTAATTTTTTTTCCTGAAACCAGGATGATAAAAAAAATTTGTTTTCTGTGCCCTGTATCTACGAGTGTTTTATAACAATTGTTTCTGCTGAATAGCACTCACAGGCGTTCGTAAAATATTTAAGAAAATATATTTGAACTCAAAACACTTCGCGTCGTCGTCGTTTGGAAAGGTATCCACTCCAGGCCAGACACAAACAAGACTGGGACCCGAGGGTTTATCCTTTTACTACCCCAGGCTGCTGTACTGCCTGGATTAGATGCTAGCAGTGATGTTGTTAAGCCAGCATCGGGTTTCGTCATCCAAAACCGTCAGACCTCGTGTTCCATGTGGTACCCTATATATGGGGCACACTGTTAGAACATGGTCTGCGGTTTGCTCAGAGGCGCCGCACTCGCAATTCGGAGAAGGAGCGAGACCCCATTTGTACATGGACGAAAGGAATTTCCCAACACCAGTCCGCAGGCGGTTGAGCTTAATCCATGCTGCTCCGGACAAGCTCATTCCAACAGGCCTGGCACCGGTCCCGGGGACAAAAGCACCGAGCTTGGAAGCATTTTCACAGTTCCGCATTCCATTTGTGGTTTGTCCATTCAGAAGCGCAAATGCCAAGTCCGCCAAGGTTGTCCATAAGATTCTGCGCAGCTGGCACAAACGGGCGTCTGGATCTTAGTCTCACTTGGCGAGTATCTGAGGACCCACTTAAAAGACCATACAAGATATGATCACGGTCCAGAGATCCACGGTGGGCCAAGGAGAGTATCGCTCCCATTTGGCGAAGCTCAGCTGGCTGAATGCCTAAGGGTATGGGTAAGTGGTTTATGGGAGTGGGACGCAGGCATTCAGTGACTATGCGCAATGCGTCGTTAAGACACTGGTGCTGGTACTAAAACATTAAAACGCTTCCTTTCGCTGAAAACATGTAACTTTGGTAACCTAAATTTTTCTCTAATTAGTCAATGCATGCTTGATTTTTGTTAACTTTACTGCCATATTACCATTCTTTTGTCAAAAAATTATTTTTCTCCCAATGCTATTTTATGTTTCATTGCCATTTCTGTTTATTTGATATTGAATATAGAAGAGTGCGAAAATACCCCTAAATAAAAAATAAAAAATACCACATTTTCGGACAAAAATTTTATACAAGAGAAAACTAAAAGTTTTCTCAAGCCAACTGATATATCGTTGACACAAAGATAAAAAAGTGATTAAAAAGGACCTTGAAAACGCACGGCTTGGTATCGAACAAGGTTTGGGTATTATTTAACCAATTATTACATTAACATTGCTTATAAAATAATTTACTTTAAATATAGACTTATATTTATAGACTTCTTTAAGCTACGAAATTTCCGTTGATGCTTTAAGATCGCATCGGTTGTCTAAAACAACTAACATTAATAAATAACTTTGTTTCGCCCGAATGTGACTTCAGTACTTTTCGTAATCAGCTTTTCAATTACGTTTTGCTTCATGTCATTAATTTCTACAACTGTGCTATTTTCTGTCTGGCGTCCATATTTTAAACTAAGCAAATCAATATGAATTTATCATCTAAAAAATGTAGATTTTTATTACCGTTTACACTAACAACTTTAGAAGTCAGTAGCTGCTTAATAGAAAGTACATTATATAATGGCATTATAATAATATAAAGTTAGTTTGAAAATAAATAAAGATAAAAATTTCACAAGCTTTTTTTTGTGGTCCTGCGTCTAATTTTACCTTAACTTCTGCCCGTTTTCTTAAAAAAATAAAATTTTCCGACTTTATGGAAATATTATTGGCTGATTTGTTTTAAATTTTGTCTAATATAACTAAATGGATATTAGTTGTTAGTAAAGTAAAAATTTAAACATTTTTTATACTAAGTTTTATATTTATTTAACTTTCTTTAAAAATTAATGTTGATTATCTTTTTTGTTTTTTTCTAATTACGCAAAATTAATGTGACTACAGAATCTTTAAACTATCTTTTTATTTTTTATTTTTTTAAGACCACTAAGGAGCAAACCAAGTACTCCAACACTGATCAATCTCTTAGTTTTGATGTTGCTTGTTTACCTTGTATTTGCTGTTGGAATCGGTCAAGTTTCTCAGGATATCGTTTGCTATTTTTTTACGTTTCTTCTTCAGTTTTGTCTTCTTTCCTGTTTCGCTTGGTTTACTCTGAATGCAATTCATATGTATCGAGCCATAACAAAGGTAGTTAATTTTCGATTTTGACAAAAAACTTAAAATATAAACTTTACATATTTGTGCACAGAGTAATAAAAAGTTTTGTCGCAAACTATTTCGGGGTTTTTGTTTATTACATAAAACGGAATAATGTAAATGTATAAATATAAAATGTAGAACTAATGTTTAACATCATATATTTTTTAGATGGCGTTTGTCGGGACAATGAATAATATCATCGCATACGTCATAACATACGGCTTGGCTTTCTTAATTACTTTTATCAATTTTTCGGTTACAGTTTTATACCTTGATCCTCAACGTAGACGTTCTACTGATATCTCAGGTTATTTTTTTATTCAATACAGTCAATGTTAAAAAAAGTATAAGTGATTTGTTTTTAAAATATACTAAGTTAATACTAAAAAAATACGTGTTTTAGTTCAAGAAGGTAATGGTTTGCTATTTTTTTTGTTTTATTAGTAGCAATTTGTTCATTTTACTCGTCTTTTAAATAAGACAATTAAAAATTTATAAAACAAACAACTGTTGGTAAAATATAAAAATAAAAGATTGCATAACACATTAACGCGTTTCTATTCTGAAAAAAGGGCAAATGCCACACTTTTTGCCATTGCAATCTACTATAATATTTAAGCTTTTTTTATTTCCAAACTCCTTGTTTAGATGTATTCTTCGAATCATATTACCGAGCAAGTTTCATGTGTTGGCTTCAACCTCCCTCGTTGTTCTGGGGATTCTTGCTTCCTATGGGAATTATGGTGTCGATCAATCTCGGAATATTTGTGATTTTGTTGAAAAAAGTTGCGTTTAATCCACGAAAGGTAATGATAAACTTTTTTTATATTTGTTTTTTATTGGTTTTAGAATTATTTTTTCTAATTCAAAAAATACAATCTACTGCAAAAGCCAGGTCGTTTCATGAAAGACTAGTGAATGTCTTTACAATGTTTTTTATGATGGGACTTACTTGGATGTTAGGATATTTTTTGTTGATACCACAGGATGTTCTTTTTCAAGAAGTTTTTCAATGGATTTTTATAATTATTAATTTTTCGCAAGTAAGTATTGACTGCTTTCACAAAACATTCTATAACGCACATTAATAAATATTTATAATAATTTCAAATAAATAAAAAAACTATATTATGTAAGTAAACAGTAGTCAGAGTAGATTTAACATTTTTTATTTTTAATTTGACAAACATTTATAGAAAATTACTTTTCAAAAACCAATGTTTTTGGCTTACTCATGAGGTTTCTCAAATTTAATAATATTAACTTTAAACTTAATTGTTTTTTTAAATATTCACACAAAAATTTGCTAAAAAACATGTACTGGCTATATTTTAAATCAAAATAATAAATGGCTAAGTGATATGAATTAAATTACAGATTATGATATCATAGAAAGAAAATGCTGGTTGTAATATTTTCTTTACAGTATATAATATCATATTTCTTAATTAAATTTTTAAGAATTTAGCCATTCACTTACTTTAAAATTTGCCCAGTTACTTATAAGTAAGGCTACTTTTTTGAACCAAAAAAAATTTTTATAAGTTTATTTTTGTTAAATTTTGACATTTTTTAACCTAAAGGATTTTGCCTCGTTATAAAAATTAGATCAAGTAGAAAATTTTCCCACCAGTCTTAAAAAATGCAAAAATTTTCCCCCAAGAAAAAAATTTTAATAAAATAAACTAAAACTCATCCTGACACCTACAAAAATATAGTCAAAATACTACAAAATCCTAAAGGTTTTTATGGACCATAGCAAAAACGCTAATTTACATTAGTTCAGTTGAAAATAATTGTATTTTTTCTTTAAAGCAAGATAAAAATTTCAATTTATCTCGTATATTATTCGTCGTCGTCCTCTTCGTCGTTTGGAAAGGTATCCACTCCAGGTCAGACACAAATAGGACTGGGGCCGAGGGTTTATCCTTTTACTACCCCAGTCTGCTGTACTGCCCGGATCAGATGCTCGAGTTTTGTCATCCAAAACCGTCAGACCTCATGTTCCACGTGGTACCCGATGTATAGGGCACGCTGTTAGAACATGGTCTGCGGTTTGTTCAGCGGCGCCGCACTCGCAATTTGGTAAAGGAGCGAGACCCCATTTGTACATGGACGAATGGAATTGCCCAACACCAGTTTTCAAGCGATTGAACTTAACCCAAACCGCTCCGGACAAGTCCATTCCAACAGCTCTGGCACCGGTCCCGGGCACAAAAACACAGAGCCTGGGAGCATTTTCACAGTACTCCGCATTCCATTTATGATTTTTCCACTCTGAAGCGCGGATGCCAAGTCCGCCAAGGTTGTCCAAAAGATTCCGCGAGGCTGGGACAAATGGGCGTCTAGATCTTAGTCTCTCTTGGCGAGCATCTGAGCACCCACTTAAAAGACCATACAAGATATGATCACGGTCCAGAGATCCACGGTGGGCCAAGGAAAGTGTCGCTCCTAGTTGGCAAAGCTCAGCTGGCTGGATGTCTGAGAGTATGAGTAAGTGGTTTGTTGGAGTGGGACGCAGGCATCCAGTGACTATGCGCAAGGCGTCGTTCAGGACACTGTCTATGAGACGATTGTGAGCGCTGTGACACCAAACTGGTGCGTGGTACTCAGCTGTTAAGTAGACCAGAGATAAGGTGGCTATGCGTAGTGTTTTGGCACCAGCACCCCATCCCGAGCCCACAAGTCACCTCACCAGTGTGACGCGCGAGGATAGTTTTTTGCGCAATGCAACTAGATGATGACGAAACGTGAGCGATCTGTCCAGTTTTATCCCAAGATAAGTAAGGGTTGGACAGAACGGTAAAAGTCTATCATTTTTGTAGACTTTTAGCTCACCCTTGGCCTCTCGGTTATTTAATCGGAAATCGGCAAACATCTTTTTCAGGACGGGGCAATGCCTAGTATATTGCTGATTGACGTTACAAACATTACTAAAGTGTTTTATTACGCCAAACGACAATTTGTATAAAAACTTTGCATTTAGAAAAATATTTTCATGCATCAGCAATTGTAAATTTTATCAAAACGCTTTTTTCATTTTTTTTAAATTTTTGTTTTCATCTCAATTTATCTTCCTGACTCTCAAGAAATCGTCCGAATCATTATACTTGGGTGCTCGCTTTTAGAACAACTTACATTTGCGCGATCCTGATTTTAGCGATCTCATTAGAGTGAAGATATTTTTATCCATGTGTACTTAAAGTGATTATGATTTGAGCAACTTTAAAAGCAAGACAAGACAACAAACAAGCTTCTACTCCGCATTTGAAAACACAAAAACATTGTAAAATGCATTGATTTCAGCGTCCTTATTGCTTTTGCTATTATAATTGATCATGTTAAACAAACACAAAAGTTAAATATTCATTTAGTTCAAGACTATAACTGCAATCGCTTTGAAGAGCTTCGTGTTAAAAACATTTGTGTTGTTGTGTAATTGCACAAAAGATATGGTGAATATGAATGTCGCGCATATTGATGTTGCTCAAACATATGACCGCCTTATATTTAGTGTAAACGTCATACGATTACTCCAACCTGCTTTTAGAAATGCCAAGATATTGCATGTCTGATTGAAATTTCTAATTTTGTTAGTAGATCGAAGTTTTTGTGCAAACCAGAGTGCAGAACAGTAAAAGTCTTTAAAAGTGGCTCAAGCTCGGTGGAATATCGTTAAATTTGTAATATTTATATTGCTGATTCAGAGCTAATAAAAAAAAAAAGGGCGATAAGTTTTAAGATTGACGCTAAGCAGTCGCAACGTTGAAATTTTAGAATACTTGGTACAAAAGGCAAAAAAAAATATTTAAAGTATATAGAGTTGCTCCAAAAATTTCAAAATAAGCAAAAAATGAGATTTTGTGCCTAAAATTTTGACAAATTAAAGGGCTTACTTCTAAATGTACTTAAGTCACATAATGTCAGTTTTGAGAAAATGAGGTTTAAAGTCTTCAAAAACCCTGGCAAATCAAAATAATGATGAAAAACCGCTAAGTGCTTTTTTATTATATTATATATGTATCACTCCTTACTTCAACAATTTTTTAGTGTTTAATTATGACGTCATAAAGAATTTAAGCTTGTTTTTCAAAATGGACTTAGGTACTTTTATTGGAAATTGTGACTTAAGCACTTTTTCTACAAAACTGACTTAGGTACTTTTATTGTAAATTGTGATTTAAGCACTCTTTACAAAACTGACAGTTTAGTTTAGATGAAAAACTCAATTTTAAATAATAATATCGGTAAAATATATTCAATTTTTTAAAAAGTAAAATGCAAGAAGAGTATGTAGGATCTAGGGGGTGTCAAAAATAAGACGTGGTGAGGTATTTCCAAACCAAGGAAGCATTATGCTGCGACTTCAGCATTCTTTAAGATTGCTTGGACATTTTAACATTCTATTTATTTTGAATTAACTTGAAAAACAATGATTGCAATCATAACAGAAATAAACAAAATGTTCAGAATAAAGTTATTTAATAAGTTCATCTGAAGTAAAAAGAAATTTATTATTCCAGTTGTAATCAAAAAATTTTTATTCGACTTCCTCTTCAAGATCGCTCTCCTGCTGTTCCTCAAATTTGGCTGATAGTGTGTTATAAAAAGTGACATCGTCAGAAATTGTGACATAGCCCAACAAATTTTTGATGTCATCAAACTTGGCCTTTTCAACTTTAAGAAAATTCAAATACGCAGGAAGCAAATTTTTAGATGCGCACAGAAGTTCTCTAAGTTTTTTCCTCTTTTCAATATAGACATTTCCGTCAGACAGTCACCAGTCATCGAGAAGCGACACATTGGCTGCTGACCTCTTTGAAATAATAATCCTCTTATAGTAGCGATGCTTTTCGGAGGACGTAAAAACAAATCAAATCTTTTTTTATAGTCCTTTGCTTTTATAACAGGAACGCCATCATCAGAGAGGTTATCTGTGAGGGGATGCTCCACGTAAGCTATCTGAAATGAATTTAAAATGTCAGTGTTTTTTTATTTCATTAACCCATTCCGATGGCTCTATAACTCTATCTTTTTTTCTTCTTCGTTTTTCAATACGAGCAAAGTCGCGATCACAGGGCAGTCTGCTACGTCCCGAAAGTGGATAAAAAACATGAAATTTTTCTAATTTTTGATGAACTAGGCACTGCAGATAAGCTACAATATACTTATTTTTATTTTGCGAAAAACAGTTATCTGCAAAAATTTTAAGGTTTTTTGTTGTTGCTGGTAAAGTGAATAGGTAATGATCTAAGCAAGAGATCACCTCATTAGGGCCTTTACCAGCATGATGTTCAACATATAAATGCATTGTTGCATTCTCATGAATACAGTCGTGAATGCAAAAATTATGAAGCCAAAGCTGCCTTTTGTAAAACTTCTGTGATACTCCTGTTAAAGAAAGGGGCAAGTTTTTTTAAAAATCCATTGCTATGACCGCAGTATCACCATCAATAACTGTGGCTAGTAGAGATTTGATTGCTTCTTTACGAGGTACGTTGCAAATTAAACACATCTGCTTTACGTAAGTGCAGCACATTTTCCAATTTTTTTGTTTTACGATATCTTCATTACCATTTAATTCGGCGGCTTTGATTTCTACCTGTTGCTTTTCACAAGTATTATCACAAATATCACTTCGAGGAAATCCAAAAGAAATATTAAACTCGTAATTGAATAATTTGCTGTACAGGAAATATTTACACACTGATAAAAGCTCTGGATATTCAATGAGAAAAATTCTATGCATTTTGGCAACGATAAGAGATGAATCCAAATATTTTTCCTGCTATTAATACTACAACTGTAATGACTTTCTGTGGCAGGAAAGTTTTGAATATGCTCCCGAATTAAACTTTTTATTGATTCTTCTACTTTGGGATGATTATTATGTTTATCGCGATTATCTTTGGTGTCAACACTAAAGTTTATAACCTTTCTTCTCAATCTACTAGCTTCAATCCTATGAAAACCTAAAAAAGCTGCTTTGCATACGACTACAGATCTGTCTTCAACAGAAACAGTGTATGAAAAGCTATTGCGCTTTTTGGTATAAGTTGTTCGTGGACGTCGACGAATATTTTCAGTTGCTTTTTTTGTGATGCATCCTCGTAAATCAGTGTTTTGCGTTTCATGATTTGACATTGCATAAAAAGTTTCAAAAATTTCTTTCTGTTGGTTTTCATTCAACTCAAAGTAGCAGTGACAGCGACAATTTACTGTTTTTTCATTTTTCCTGTAATAGATTTTCCAGAATAAGAAAGATGAGGTTCATCTAAAACAGAAATTAATTACTTTATTTTTATGATGGATCTGTTTTAAATATCAATTAATAATTTTTTTTAATAAAAACAATATGGTGCAAAATTGAAAAGCTTAAGAGTATTTCTTTTACCCCTAATCTATAAGTCCTATTATATTTAAGTGCAATATTAAATACATTACTATTTAATTAATTTTTAAGTAATAAATTTTGAAATTGATAAAAAAGGCAAACTACAATGAGCACAATCTGGCTAAAAAAGCTTGCATCCCATCCAAATTAAATCATCAAATAGATAAAAATTACAAAAATAATTAAATTGTTTTCAATAAAATTCAAAAAAATTATTTAAATATGATTCGTCTTATACTTATAATTAACAGCACTAAGTCTACTCTAATTCAATCAAATTGCTTAATAAATTTAAAGAGAACAAAAAAAAAGGTCCCATTAAGAAATAACCGTAAGCGATTTTTTTCTGTAAAACTAACCCGGATCCCCTTGCGGTTAATATCGCTTCTTAAGAGCAGTGATGGATATTCAAAGTTATGGGCCCGAGGCAAGGATTTTCAAAACTTGATGTTCTCTAGAATAAAAAAGGGTTTTGATCTCGTATTCCTTTTTTTTTCCAAAATCATAGTGATCTCTAAAAAAAAGGACTTCACTTCAATTTGATCTCTCTTTTCGCTATTTTGCTCCCAAAACCAAAATCATCTCTAAAAAAAAAAAAGGTCTTCATTTCGAATCGATCTTCTATTTCCCACTTTTCGTCCCAACTTCATAATGATCTCTAGCAAAATGAGACTATATGTGGTATTTTCGAGGAGGGGGCCCGAGGCAACTATCTCATTCGCGTCACCCGATATCCAGCACTGCTTAAGAGATCCTTTTTTTGTTGGTTTCTTCTTTATTTTATCCTGGTGTTGAAAGAGGGATTTCGGGTTAGTTTCATCCCAACAATCGCCTTCGGTAACTTCTTGAGGGAACCAAAAAAACTCTTTTATAAGTAGGATAAATCAAATAACTTGCATTTTAAAATTAAGTCTACTTACCTCGAACTTTAGCAGCCTTGATTTTTGATTTTTTCCAAAGAGATGGATTTTGATTTTTTTTTTTAGCTTTAGTAAGATTACTAAGTGCATGCAGGTCCATATTTCTTTCAATTTTAAAAATCACTTAAAAAAATCAATTAACTCTCAAAAACTTCTTTAAAAAAATTAACAAATAATGAATAAATGATAAAATATAATTTTAATCTGACTATTAAGCTTTTTAACTTTATTTTAATTTAACAAAAAATTAATTTTGACAATAAAAAAAAAAAAAAATTGTAGCTTTAATAACATTATAACAGAAACAGCATTAAACTGTTAAAGATTGGAAAAACAAACTAATTTTCAGTAATTCGACATGAGTTTATTTAGAAATAAGATCTCTCACGAATTTTCTTTTAATACCTTATTGCAACTACTTAGGTTACTCTTATATTAGCCTAATAACTAAATTTAATCAACTTTTTAAGGTTACTATTTCAAATTTTATAAATTAAAACTTAAAAATACATAGTTTAGCAAAGACTGCTTTGCTAGTGTATCTTTATACAATGTGTTTAACCCTTTGAGAGACATAAGATTTGAGTTTAAAATAAAATGACAATGGATCAATAATGATGTCACAAATAACTAAAAATTAGATTTACAATGCTTTCACAAAATTGCTTTTGTTACGTTACAATTACGATCATGGTACACGTATGTACCAGTGTTCTTAAAGCTGTCAAGTGACTAGGTATTTTTAGAAGAAAAAAAACGTTGAGATTTTAAACTCTCGGGTCGTTCAAAATGAGACTTGGGCACGTTATCCAAGAACAATTTTTTGTCAAAATTTTTCTGGGATATAGAGATGCATTTTTTTTCACTTAACTCATTTTTTCCAAAATATGACTTAGGTACTTTTAGAAATAGGGCCTTCAATTTTGACTATATATTCAGCTTTTAAAGCTCAGTAAAAAACTTCTGAGCAACCTAAATTTAATGTTGCGTAGTATTATGATCTAACAAAGTCCTGAAAAAATTTAGTCGGCCCTAGTTATAGGCATACCAAGCGTTTTTTTAACAATTTTTTTGGTGTAATATTTATTTTAAAATTTTAAGTTTAAAAAAATTTAAACTTTTAAGTCAATATTGCTATATTTTGAAAACTTCATGAAAACTTGCGTAAATTGAAAACGTTGGTGTTTGTAAAGTACTCTTTTTTAATGTTTGTTTAATTAACAATAGATAACACTTGCCAACAAAAAAAATTTGTCATGGTGCCTAAGATGTTTTAACTCTTTTTACCTAATTTGAGGGCGCTGATTCCAGAAATGCTGTCACTTTTTCTCTATCCGGTCTAGTTTTTCTGCTATGGTATACTACTCTCTGTAGGAAGCTGATAGCTACAATAAAGACAGGTAAATCGAAGAATCAATATTCTTACTTAACTTTATGGCACATATTCATGGAATCACACCAAAATATTTACAATTAAAGCTTGAAGTTGTAAAAAATGCTAAGCATAGACATCATCAGCCATAAATTGACGTTTTACTGATTTTTTCGATGACGTTTTCTTCGAGGATTGTTGAATGGCCTAGAAGAACTAATCCATATAAGTTGCCATTGTGAAGAAGAACACATTTTAAACTTCTTTTGGAACTGTCTATAAAAAGGCGCCAATCTTGAAAATCATACTGTTGGAACCCAAGCTGCCGCAGCAGGCCGGCAACGTTGTTGCAATATACTATGTCGTTTTCCTGAGTGAAATATGGCAAGAATTCAATACGGCATTTTCTATAGAAGGTTATGAGAGTTCCCGGCTGAAGTGCATTTTTTTTCTTTGAGTCTTGAAGCTAGAAGTTCAGAAGATTCTTTGGAAAGGTTGAGGTCTCTAGTCAGATCATTAAGTTCTCCTTGAGAAAAAAGCTGTAGTAGTGAAGAAGGAGGAAAACCGACATTTGAAACAGTGGCTTCACTATTGTCAGTGGACAAAATTGAGGCTCGGTCTTCTTCAGAAAAAGGCAATTCCAATTCGGACAAGCCTTCAAATACTGAAACAGGAGTTCCATTACAGTATGGAATTGGCCTAATTGCAGACTCGAGGTTTGGATAAACCAACGAATTTATGTTCTTCCTATTGATTTCCTTCGTGTTGACTGCACAGAAGTAGCAGTCATCGAAATAGATTTCGATTCACGCCAGACCATTGGAATACCAAACCGGAGTAACTTTCTATCCTTTTTTGTCCATTGTCAAAGATGCTCAACACATTGCTTGAATACAATATGGGGTGCTTATGCTTATTTTGATCACCTAGCATTACTTTGAAGTACACTTCATAAGATAACCAAGATAAGCACACTTTACAAATTCACTGATCCCTTTCTTGTTGGATTGCAACGTGTATTCCCCGCAAATATAGCAAAACACATTTGGATTGTTTAAACAATGTCGCCTAGGAGAGGATGTAGCCATGCTTAATTTTTGCTCCAAAAATCGGCAACGCAAGTAAAATAATGCAGCTTATTTATTACCTGTCTGACTTATAAATGAATTTCTAACATTAAAAGAATAAATTTTACTTTGACCCAGAAATCGACAAAAACATGCCACAATCGGTAGGCCTCCTTATTACTCAGTGCCTACTCCTTACCAACTACATACCTCCTTGTATAAAAAGTTTGACTTTTACTTTAAGGTTTGTGATGTCATAATCATTTAACATACATCGCAATAACAACCTACAATTGTAATTATGACGCTAGGCTAGAATGTATATAGAAATACGCCTAATTTTTAGGTAAAAAAGATATAAAATAGCAAATATCTCAACAACTTAAGAAAAAATTAGTATGATTTTTGGAATCAGCACCCCCAAATTAGTCTAAATCAGCTTAGAAACCTTGGGCACCAAAAAATGTGTTGGCCAGTGTAATGTTAATTTCACTCTGGTTGCTGTTTGCAGTTGTTTTATGGTTAAAGAAGACATTCCCTTTGCCAAAAAATTAAAAAAAACATTTTCAGGGATTCATAATCTTCGTACTGTATTGTTATCGGCGTGAAGATGTGAGAAATTTGTGGTTGGGAAAATATCTTTCCGAAAAACTTTCGTCCAAGAAGAAGAATATAGTTTATTCAAATAGTGGAGCCAGCAAATCTATGACAACTGAAACAAAGAAACAAACTGTTGTATAAAAACCAATTCTTCTGTATAGATTTTATATTTATACTGTACTTTTATTGATTTTTTTTGTTTTAAACTTAATGATAAAGAACATACTTTTTCAGTTATGGTAGTGTGTCGTAATGTTTTTATTTTATGCAGTTTTTGATTGAGAGGTCGCAGTCTTGATACTCGTTTTGAGCTTTTACTTTCTTCGAGTTGACTTTTAAACTCAATCCCTTTGTAATATTCTTATGATTATAGTTTTTAAAAATCTCGAAAGTGTTTTTTTGTTGATAAAGTATAAAGCATATTTTGGTTGAGTAAAATGTATAAAAAAAAATTCATCTTTATAAAGAACCTGCTCGAAAGCGAATCGCTAAATCTTTGCTACTTTACTCAAGATTTTATTCAAAGCATTTGATTGATTTCTTGCCACTGAAGCGACTTTATTTGGACAGATGCTGGGTTGCATTGCTTTGGAAATTACTGTTTACTATTAGAAGATCTCCAAAATCCATAAATCAGTGCTTTTGTTTTATATCAAATGAACATTGAGCAATCATTTTTAGATAAAGCGATGATTCTTAGAACCCCTGTCTTGCGTTTGTATTTCATTCTATTAATTGCAAAATGTTACAAAACTACTTCAAAGTTAAAGAACCTGACCTAAAAAGCTTTGCTTTTTATTTAGATACAAAAACTATCAATATTTTTTATATCACAGTGTGTTTGTTTACTTGTTTGTGTTTTTCTAACACACACTCAGAAATTGCATTTCAGAACAAAACGCAAGAAAATCATTCTTGGTACATTGCCAAGATCTTGCTGAACAACTGAGAACAGCCCAGACATAAATACTGTTCTAAATTTCTTCAACGAGGTGCCAAGGTGAAGCAAGAGTCATGCTCGGCAAAATAACACTGACAGGAATGATCTAAAAAGTGGATGGTCATTTTGATCCCTGTTTAAATACAGAGCCCATCCACAATTTCGGACGGCAATCTATCGTTGACGAAACTTATATGAATAAGTTCCGTAGGCCCGAGACGAAACGGAAGCAACATTGCTCCTCCTCACTACAAACATGAATAGCCCAAACCTTATAAAAGATCAAGTTAATATAGCCTGATCAGACATTTTTATGTATATTTTATACAAGAAGAAAAATGGCTTGAAAAGCCCAGCGCTTGACGTCAAAGCATGAATTATCTCTTTTTTCTTTCATGAAGTTTCAGTGACCATTTACACAAACTTGTTACTCAGAATCGTCGAAATAAATGCATTTTAATCTTATCAACTTTATTTCCGTGTTACTAGTTTCAAACAACAATAAATATTAGTTAGTATCATGATCATTCGGAACTTTGGTTTTCATTACATTGAAAAACCGTTAGAAAAAACAGATTTTGTTGCAATGGTAAAGCTAGATTTTGAAAAAAAAGGCAATTAGTATAAAGAAACTTACTTATTGAACTTCGTTCAAAATTTGAAATATTACTTCAGTAATTCTAAGCAGCAAGAAAAAACAGAGATGAATGATAAAAACCTCTTAAAGCTTTTTTTAGAGTAGTGGCAAAATTACTTGATTTCGTTGCATGGTATTATCATCATTAATTTTTGTAACTTTAGTAGCAGGTTATAAAAATTATCTGCACTACTACAATTTCATCGAAGATATATCTTATGTAAAATTTAAGTTACAAAAAGTTAAATAATTGGACCAAGTGACCAAAAAGTTAAAAAATGATTCAATGATACTGTAAAAAGTTTATTTTTTTGTAATGAATAATTTATTTTGTTAAAAAATAAAATTGAAGGAATCAGTGATGGCTTTAATAGGATGTGAAGGGTGCGGCCGCACCGAGCCTCCCCTAAAATACATCAAAAAGTGCCTCTACCCTACACAAAAAATTGCTCTATTTCTTCACAGTAGCACCAGGTCGTCTATGGCATATCAAAAAGAAAATAAAAAAATTTTGAAAAAAGAAAAGAAAAACCGCTTCCTAGGCTGCTGACCATTTTTTTAGAGATCACTTTACTTTCATATACTAAAAATGGCTTCAGTTACCTTTTTTAAGTACACTAAACAGAGGCCCCCCTTTACGTTTCTTGCACCAGGCCCCCTTTTTGTAAGGCCATCACTGGAAGGAATTAAATTCGTAAAATATCTCGAAAAAGTAAATGAATTAGTAAAAAGTAAGTCAATTAAATTCGAAAACCATCTACTGTAGATAAAGAGAGAATTAAATTTGTACGAAAATCAAAAAATAAAATAAAATAAAAAGCTTACTTTGGTAGAATCTCTTAGCTTATATTTGATTTTTACAATCATTTGCTAATGGAATGAGTTATTATACTTTAAAAAGTTTAGTGAAGAACCTGTTCCTAATCTAATATTTTATTGTTACGTCATATATTGTTACTAATTTTAGGTTGAAGAATTAGAAGGAATAGAATCGGGTGAACCGTGTCAACTTTTAAAATCAAATGAGAGAAACAGAAAATTATGCACTAAAGTTGACTATTTTTTATTTGGGCACAAGCTTTCGTGGGCTATTGCTCACTTCATCAGGTGCAATGGAATAAAAATGCAATCAAAACAAGTTTTACACAACAGCATTAAACGTAACAAACAGACATATGTAACCTAATGAGATACAAAAATATCGGATAAAAAAGACTAAGTTTGAGAAAATATGGCAGTGCGGTAAATTACAGCAATTCAAAAAAAAAATGCGAGAAAATGGCATGTAAGTATAGAACGATGCGAAATGAATAAAAAAGTGAAAAACATAAATGACCCTCACGTTTACAAAAATAAATATTACACGTAGTTAGACATGAACGAATAATCTTTATTTAAACCTTGGTTAACGCAATCGAGTTTGAAAATAACTTTTTGCTCTTCCACTTCCCGTTGTTGCTTTGTTTTACCTTTAACTGTCTTGATTACTACTAATTTGAGATTGTCCAAAGTGTGGTCAGGTTTATTGAAATGCTCGGCTACCGGTTTGTTTCTGTTGTGCTTGATGTCGTTCTTGTGTCCGTTCATCCGTTGTCTGATAGAGTTGCTTGTTTCTCCAATATAGATTGCTTTAGGGCAGAGATTGCATGAAATTGCATATATGATATTAGATGAATAATTACAGCTAAAGTTTCCGGAGATTTTTATTGGGACTCCGTTAGGACCAGTTATTGTAGGGTTAGTATTTATGTTGGGGCAGAGATGGCATTTAGGAGATTTGCAGGGAAAGGTGCCCGTGATGAAATGTTCATTTGGTAAGGAGGCAGATGTGAGTAAAAGTTTGAGGTTAGGAGGTTGACGATATGATATAAGTGGTGGTGTAGAGAAGGTTTGGTTAAGATGTGGGTCTTTGTTTAGTAAAGGTTGCAAATTTTTGACAATTTTGTTTATAGGTCTAAGATGAGGGTGGTAAGTGAGGACTAGGGGTGTGCGATCAGATTTAGATTTGGTTTGATATTTGAGAAGGGCTTCTCGAGGAATGGACATCGCCTTAATTATTTGGTTTTTGACAGTTTTAGGTTTATATCCCAGTGTGGTAAATGCATTTTTTAATGTTGTCAATTGCAAATTTAATTCTTTTTCATTAGACCAGATACGCTTGTAGCGTAGAGCTTGGCTGAAAATTATGGAGGCGAAGGCGCGTGGGGGATGGGAGCTGGTGGGGTGTAAATAGGTTTGGGAATGGGTGGATTTTTTACATAATGAAGTTTGGAGTGTGTTATGTTTTAGTCTAATAGTGTTATGCAGAAAATTAATTTTCTCAGTCGAGTGGTTTATTGTAACGTGAATGTCCGGGTCCTCCGAGTTCAAATCTTTGTAAAATTGCAATAGTTTTTCTTCTCCATGTGTCCATAACAAAAAGATGTCATCAATGTATCTGAGGTATATTAATGGTTTATTATAGGTATTTTGTAAGAAGTTTTCTTCCAGGTTGAACATGAAGATATTAGCATACTGAGAGGCCATTTTTGTTCCCATTGCAGTACCTTTGAGTTGTAAGAATTGTTGGTTTTCAAAGTTGAAATAGTTATGTTTTAAAATGAATTCAGTGGATTGGATAATGAGTCAGTTAGTTGGTTGTTAGGAAGTCGGTTCTTTAGGGCTTTTAGTCCGTTGTTGTGGGTTATGTTAGTGTAAAGCGAGGAGACGTCCAGGGTAGCCAGCAGGGTTGCGGAGTCGGAAGATTATGATCCGACTCCGACTTCGACTTCGACTCCGAGAATTTCTAAATCGCCGACTCCGACTCCGACTCCGACTCCCGACTTTAACTTTGACTACGACTCCGACTCCGACTCCGACTCCGACTCCGACTCCGACTCCGACTCCCTACTATGGGAAAAATATTTTTCTAAGCAATTAGATTTAACTAAGCAAAAATCATCCTTTCGAGTTGTTAGTCGCACAAAATAGGTCAGGTTTTTTTAAATATATAAAAAGATATTTACTTTAAAAAATCGTGTATATGAGTGTATACATATATAACTGCAAATTACTGATACTCTTCAGAAGAGTGCTCAATGGCTTCAATAGTCAGAACGATTATTCCTGATTATCAAAACACAAATATTAAAAAAAATATTTTATTAAAATAGTCCCAACAGACTGTTTCACCTGTAAGGCTTATCAGGGGACACAGTTAAAATAAATTTTTACGCTTCAAATGAAAACTTGCATCTTAGAAAAATGACGCTACCAAAAGTTTGGGTTTAAACGATTATTTTACTAAAGTAAGTGATTGATTAATTAGCAAATAATTACTTTTGCTACGAGATATCAAAAGAAAACATGCTGTAATGTTGCGCATAGATGTATTCTTAAACTTGACCAAGCTGCCGAAAAGATTACCGGTAAAGCGTAAAAAATTTAATAGTTAAAAAGAAAGTGTTGTAAAAGAATCTTTTTATAAAAAAATGTTTTTATAACACTCTCTCTTAACGAATGATTCATACTAATGTTTTATACAGTATAAAAAAAATTTTTATAGCACTTGCTCTTAACTAATGATCCATAAACTTTTTACACTTTAATCTTTTCGGCAACTTAACCAAGTTTAATACATCTACGAGTATGCGCAACATTACAGCATGTTTTCTTTTGATATCTTGTAACAAAAGTAATTATTTGCTAATCAATCACTAACTTGAGTAAAATAATTGTTTAAACCCAAACTTTTGGTAGCGTAATTTTTCTAAGATGCGAGTTTTCTTCTAAAACCTAAAAATTTATTTTAACTTTTAATTTTTGCTTATCTTATTTATTTCAACATAAATAATATTGCTTTTTTTAATTGTTGACCCTCACAGGCGAAGCAATTTGTTGGAACTATTTTAATACAACATGTTTTTTTGTCATATTTATGTTTTGATAAATACGTATATACATATAATTATATTATATACACAACCCATTTACTATAATTCTTACTGTGTTTGAATGAAACATTAATACAAATCACATTTAGAATACTAACTCGAAATGTCATACATAACTTGAAACTAAATATGTATTCTATACTTAATGCTTATTACATTTTCTGAACATCAAAGTATTTTATGGATAATTATGATGTTATCTCTAGTCTATTTTACAGTTATTATTTTTCCCATGGTAAATCGAACCCGCGACAAACCTTAATGTTAATACAATTAATGACTTGTGTAGGGCCTGAGTATAGGATTAGACCCTGAGTGTTGTCTCCTGCGTGTAGGACTCCATCTAGTAGGTTTGAAACTCAGTGAGGTATGCATCACTGACGAACTTTAACAAGAGCAAAACTCAAGTCTGGTGCTTTTTGTTTTAGGTGGCATAGTTTTGTTTTTATCAGTAGGTAATGAGGCTAAAACGTAAATATGAAAATTTCATAATTGTAAAAATTTTTACAAATGTTAGTGATAAGTATGGAATTTATTGACAATGAAAATTTGAAAACAAAAGTTTATAAAATCAAAAAAAACAAAAAACCATATGTAAAAGAATTAAAAATTTAAACCCACAATTATAGACTACAAGAAAAATAATAAAATGCGACTAATTTTAGAATTTTCCTGAATCACCAACTGCATATAAAGAAACTCCAGAGAAAAATGTTGACATTTTCATACCAATAATAAGCTCATCCTTTATTTCTCTCAAATAAACTTCAGCCATTAGTTTAATGGCATGGAGTCCATCTTCTTCACAGTAATTCATGGTTATATATTGATAGTAAGAACATATATGTGAATTTTGTCGGATTTTGTAAACAAAATAAAAGGGGGCCTGTAGTTTCTATCTCATGAATACTTCAATTATTGTAATTTTGTACGAGACTGAACATGCAGGCTCCCTGCCGTTCATTGACATTCATATTAGAAGATTGTTAAAAAATTCCCCTTGGTTCAAAACTTTTGGTTGATTTTTTTTTGAAAGAATAGAGCAAGAAGAGTAAGTTTTAATTTTCAAAAATTTTAATTTAATAATTTGCTCGTAAAAACAAAATTGCTTCTGTGAGTTTCTTCTTTATTGCAGCCCTTTGGTCTGTTCTAATGAGCCTTAGTGATAAAAACAGATGTGTTGTCGATATACGTGTTATTTTCGCCCTTAAACTTTTAATTTGTCACGTAGCTTTTTTGTTGGCAACACGGTGGCGTAATTCTTCTTTGTCTTAACTGAATTAAGCACATGGCGAGGTGCTAGCTGAGATATGCTTGTGTTCTTTATGTATCAATTTTAATCTATTAATTTGGAAGATAATCACCGATATTCTATTTGTTAAATTAACTTTATATTTTAATATTATATTGTACTTGTTTCAGACTGTGAAGTATTAGTCTAAAACCGCCGGACCAGTTACGATAACTTTATTAAATTACCAGTGGTGGATATTCAAAATTAGGGGCCCGAGGCAAAATCCAAATTAGGGGCCCCCAAAATGACGTCACAATGACGTCACATTCGAAATGACTATTTTACCAATGCCAGCTAGAAAGATAGGCTACGAAATATTGGAAAAAAATTGATTCTGATACGAAACTTGAAATAACTCAAATCAGTGGCAGACACAGAAAGTTATAATGAAAGATTACACGTGACTCAACAATTAATCGAACGACACCTGATCGAAATGACATTTGATCAAATAATGAAAGAAAAAATTTACAACTTTGAATCTATCCCAATTTTGTCAATTTTTTGTCCCAAAAACATAGTACTTTAAATCTGCCCCGGTTTTGTTGATTTTTTGTCCCAAAATCATAAATCTCTAAAAAAAAGATCTTTCTGTCTGAATCTGTTTCTGATTTCTGCAAGAGGTCTATAAGGGTGGAGCCATGGCATAATGCCCCCTCTAAATAACTGACTACGTAAAAAAAATGCAAAAAAATGATAGCAATAAGCATCTAATAAAACATAACCATGACAAACGATCTACTTGTTGCCCCCCTAAAACTTGTTGGTGCCCTTTGCCCAGAGACCTTGTTAAAAAACCTTGATCTTGACATTGGCAAAAAATTATAAAAGATTAAAACAAATTGTCTTTTTACTGTTGGCCTCTGCTTTTTATGAATCTAATTTACAGTAACAAAGAGATTGTTTAATCGCAGAAACATACAAAAATAAATCTTTTTTTCATCAACTGTCATTTCGATCAAGTGCCGTTTCGATCAAATGTCGTTTCGATAAAGTGTCGTTTTGGTCAAATGTCGTTTCGATCAACTGTCGTTTCGATCAACTGTCGTTCGATCAACTGTCGTTCGATCAATTGTTGTAGCACCGGGTTTACAAACTAAAAACACAATTAGTATAAAAATTGAAATAACGTCAAAACCTTTTTTTCTCTACACTTTTTTACTGTTCTATTGTCTTTTAATTGGTCTGCATATCCTTCATTTTTCAAAGTGGGAGGAAGGAGTTTAAAAGTTTAAACGAACTTTAAAAGTTTAAAAGAAGGAGTTTAAAAGTTTAAAAAAACTTTTAAACATCTTGGACAGACTTGAATTCAGTGATGGAATTTAGGAAGTTTGCATCGGTTTGCGCAAACACGTTGTTATGAATGCCATAACGTTCAGCGAGCGCGTTCTTAATTTAACGTAATCTCTGTATTTTTATACCTCTGATGATGAAAGAACCTATTATTGACAACTTCTATACTATAGGGGAAAGAACCTATTTATCTTTTTTTAATTTTTGAATTTCATTATTGCTTAAACTCGATTTGACCCTTTTTACAAAAACAAGGACTCAACCCAAGTTCTCAAATCAATAATTGTTGACTTGGAATTGGTTTTGTGTGGTTAGTAAGCTATGTTATTTGTAATGCATAAAAACAAATTGGGAAAATGGTTTTGAAAATTCGAATTTTGTACACTCAGATTTATGCTTTCATGGACTTATATTAAAATTACATCATTTTTGGTAGTCTTGGATTTGAAATCGGTTCGAACTTTTTGAAAATGATTTGATCTTGGTTCGAATTTGAAAGTTATAAGTTGTTGGACTACTATTAGCATGCACACAATCTATTAGAGGTATATTTTTAAAACTTTCTCACCACTACATATTAAACATTTGTACCATAGTCTTGATAGTCTCAAAAAATAATAAATTTGTCAAAATACATTTCAACAGAATTAAAATTGAACTGACTAAATAGGTAGGCTACTATCACAGACAAAAATCTGATCCTTTTTTAGCAGTAAAAACAAATCTGCACTGATTACATAGCAACAACAAGAAAAACAATTTTTTTATTTAATATATATATATATATCAATTAATCCAGTCAAGCAAAATAATGTTAAATCTCAACAATTATGCCGATTCCACAATGTACGACAAGTTTTATCATAAGAATCAAAAAATCTACGGCCTAAAACATTATTAGAAAGAGAAGCTTTAGTTATGGTTTTTTTAACACAAAAAAGATTAAGAAATGCTGGTAATACGAACTTTTGTGAAATATGAATACCTTAATTTTTACAAAAAAAATTTAAATTACATTCGAAAGCTAACAAAGTTTGTTAAAAAATATAATTATGCTTGATTTTAGGCAAATGAGTGAAAAAAATACTAACCCAAAATAAAAATTTGTTAATGATTAATATATTATAAATCAGCCAATTATTTATTTAATATTTTCAGCTTATGCTGCTTTAATTAAATCTTTTGAAGATTTTTGTCTGGCAAGAATAGAAATATACAATGCAAACTTGCAATAAAGCTAGCTTTAAACTAAAATTGTAAAAATAATAAAAGTGCGGTGAAATATTGTCAAAACCATTTAATGTTATGATTGTTTGTGCAAGATAGAACAACTGATAATCACAATCAAATTTAATGTAAGAAGCCATTTAGCTTATTCTATGTTAGGTTACCTTTTAAAATTGTCATTTAAAATCAAAATACTTTACTTAAATAATTTCTAATTCAATTTTTTTCAGAATGACAATATAGAAAATTTTAACTTTAATCAAGCAGTTGTTTTTACCAGATCACCTTACAAACCAGTTGTCAAAATGTCAATTTTAAAAAATGCTAAACCCCTTAAAAAAAGCTGCAATCAAGTCTTGAAAGTCAAGTGAATGAATAAATTGCATATGCATCAATTTAGAACTTTGAAAAAAAGTGAAAATCTCCATATAAACTTGGTTAATGGTAAAATATTTGCAGACTGGATTTAGTGTTCTATTGGTTTCTATTGTACATGAAGCATTTGCTACAAAAAGAAAAAAAATGTATTTTCTATTACTGGTGTTTGTAAATTTTTTAGTTATGTTGTTGTTTTTAGTCATTATTTTGTTGCAATTATGGAAAGTAATTAATATTGTATGCATAAATACAACTAATTTTAAGTAGTGTTTTTATCAATAGAAAAATTTAAATTTAAAACAAGATTTCTCTTTTTCTTAGACATATTTTTAGTTGTAGAGTTGTTACTGCTAAATTTCAATCACTTTTGGATAACTTTTATGGCAATCTGACTATTAAGAATAGTTTACATTATGTAGTTGTTCTGCAATATATAGAAACTGAAGAGATTTTATGGATTGTTGTTTTAAATTTTAAGTGTTCTGCCAACATTACCCTATATGCCATATTATGTGACATAAATTTAATCTATTTGCTGAAAACTTTTGAGAGTTTTTGAGGTTCATGAAACCATGTAAAATACCACAAAATAAAACTACATGTGGCATTTTCAAAAAGGGGGGGCCCCTCGATAACTGTAAAAAAGGGGGGGCCCGAGGCGATCGCCTCATTCGCCTCACCCAATATCCACCACTGTAAATTACAATATTGATATAAACTGTGTCGGGTAACCTCTTCTGTGCGAGAGAAGTTTTAGCTGGCTCCATACCCTCACGGTCGGTGTTCAAATAGGACGAGAGAGAGAAAGATCTAGCGAGTCTCTGTGTCTCTTATATCTTTCGATTGTCTGTCTGTGTGACAAATTGTGTGTGTCTCTCTCTCCGTTTTCAAGATGTTCAACACTCGCTTCTGTTGGAAAAATGACTTATTTAAAGACACGTCAAAAATAAAAAAGGGGGCATTTGGCAGGCTGAAACGGATTAATGGCATTTACATTAATGCCATCAATGGAAAAATTCGCTTTGTCATACGAGCAAATTGAGGTACGAGCTCGGTCACGGAACAAACTAAACTCGTATGTCAAGGTACCACGTATTATAGAAAGAGGCTGCTTAGGATAGTAAATTGATTATGCACCTGACATTTGCTTCCTGTCATTGGATTGAAGAAAGGGAAGCAACTAAATCGGGTGCCCGAGCATAGCATTACGCAAAATACTATTTGCTTACAAATTAAAATGCAAACTTTTTATGAGTCGCACGCTGTGTCGCGCAATATGCGGCAAGATCCTCTTAAAAAGATTACTGCACTGCACTCCACTGGCGCGCGGCCGCGTAAGTTGCGCGGTTAACATCACTAATACAAAGAAATTGGACATAAGGAGTCGGAGTCGGATAAAATATTCCGACTCCGACTCCGACTCCTAGTCTACTTGACAGTCCGACTCCGACTCCTTCCGAAAACCTCCGACTCCGACCGACTCCGCAACCCTGGTAGCCAGAATGATATTTTGCGGTACTGTTTTGATTTTCTTTAGCTTGTTTAAAAAGTTGGTAGTATCTTGGATAAAACTATTGTCAGCCCGTGCATAGGATTTGAGTAGGATCTCTACGAAGTGGGATAAGTGTTCAGTAAGAGTGTTATTGTTAGAAATAATGGGTCGGCCAAGATTGTTAGGTTTGTGAATTTTGGGTAGAAGGTAAAATTTTCCAGGTTGGGGATTGGGGGGAATGTAGGATAAGAGTTGGAATTTATAGGTATCTGGAAAAGATTTAATAAGTATAGTTAGCTCTAATTTGAAATTCTTAGTCGGGTCTAAAGAAAGTGATTGGCAGTTTTGTTGATGGTTGAGTTGATTTTTTCCTTCCTTTATATAATCTGATCTGTTTCAAATCACGGTAGCTCCGCCTTTGTCAGCTGGTTTAATTATAATATTTTTGTTTCTTTTTAAACTTTGTGTAGCTGCTCTTTCTTTACAGCTAATATTGTCATATGATTTCTGATCTGATTTTATGATTTCGGCGTGCGATAGTTTTCTGAAGCATTTGATATAAAGATCCAGGGTTTGGTGACGGCCATTTGGTGGGGTCCAGTTACTGTTATTCAATTTTGATTATGGTTGATTTTTGTTAAACGTATCTGTACAGTTGGTCGGAGTGTTGGGAGAAGTGTTGTTGCAGAAAAATTCTTTAAGTCTTAAAGGGAGGAAATACGACTCAATGTCACCAAAGAATTGTATTTCGTCTATTTTTTTTTTGATGGGCAAAATGATAAACCTTTTTCAAGAATTGCTAGTTCATATGGACTAGGTTTATAATCGGATAAGTTAACAATTTTATTCGAAGGAGAAGCATTTTTATTAGAAGAGGGATTTAGTCTTTGCAGTTTAGCCAGTTTATTTTTTAAGAGTTCAAAAATCTTCTTGTTGTAAACGTCTTTAACAACAATTTCAATGTTGCAATTCGGGCCACTTTCACAAAAACTACTTTTTAAAGATTCTAATTGTGACACAAAATGTCTTTGTTTGCTGTATAATACTTTAATTAGATGGTTTCTTAATTTAATCTCAAAATCTTGGCATAATTTTTGACTGTAAAAAGTATTGTACGTACTTGCTAACGAATTCTTGATGATTAAGCCTTTAGGTATAACATTAATTTGCTTGCATTTAGACAATAAGAAAATATCTGATCTTACTTTAGCAATTTTCTTCGACGTTTACAACAAGAAGATTTCTGAACTCTTAAAAAATAAACTGGCTAAACTGAAAAGACTAAATCCCTTTACTAATAAAAATGCTTCTCCTTCGAATAAAGTGGTGATGGCAAACTAGCTCAAAATTTTATCTGAAAATATATTAAAGACCAAATAAAAAAATCTTTACTTTCAATCTGTGTCCACTTTGTATCCGTTTTTGTTGTAAATGGCAGCTAAGGCTTAAAAAAAGGACTGACCTCATTGCTAAATGAAAAATTGAAATAAATAATAAATAATAACTATTCCATCATACTTAGTTATAGAATAAAGAAGATATAGTATTATGAAATCATAATAAAAACATAAAAAGTAAACCTTTTTCAAACTTTTGGCCACGATTGTATTGTATCGAAGCAGTAACAGCTTGGTTCCCTTTTACAGTGTTTATTTAAAACTAAATCAATGTTATTTTATCCACATTTTGTATAAGCAAAAACTTCTTTTCTAGAAAAATGACAAAAAATAACAAAAAATGTTTCAAAAGTTATGCACACAAGACTTATTGTATTTGTGGTTAAAATTCATTATCGCCAAAATAAGAAAAGTGCTAAAATATAAGAAATTAAAAGTCATAAACCAGGTCATAGTTACATTAAATTTTTTATTTTTGATTCAATTTTAAAAAAATGTAGCTTGAGTTATACTATCTTACTTCTTAGATGAATATTTTTGAAGATTTGCTTGTTTCTAGCTTTTCGTCTACGGTATTTGCCATGTGAATGAGTATTTATATTTTTCGTTTTGTTTTTTTTTTGTATTTTATTCAATTTTTTTCCTTACTTGATATTTTATAATTCAAGGCTTTTGAACTGAAATACTCAAAAATTCTTATGGTTGAAATTGTATTTTTATGAAAAACACCACTTACAGAGAATAATAATTTTTTTAGGAAAAAGTGAATACCATAAAGTATTACGCTAGTAGCACTCACACAGTGGAAGCTCTAAATCAAACATTATTTAAGTTTCGGAATTCAATACGATTTGCAAAACCAACTAATTCGAAAGTTCTTGTTCTTATAACAGATGGAAAGTACGGAACAATTTTTTTATTTTACTTGGCATTGAAATTTATTTTAAAAATTTCTGTTGTAATTTTGTCAAAAAAAATAATAATAATAATTACAAAACTTTATGGAATGTGTTGCATTTTAATCCATCAATACAGAAAGCTTTATCAAAAGTAAATATTGATAAATGCTAAAAATTATTATGTTAGCATAGAAAATATAAAATTTTGCCGTACAAACTAAAAACTGCAAATGCAAGTTGCTATTTACAATGTATAAGAAATATTTTTAAAGTTTTTTTCGATTGTTCATGTTCAGTTTCTTTCGTTATGGTTTAAGCAAAATTTCAAGCAAAAGTTGAAATAATAGCAAAGAACTGAAAATATTACGTTCTATATTTTTAGATCAACGGAAAGCAACAATTTACCAGATATTGCAAAAGACTTACGTTCAAATGGAATTATTGTGATTACAGTGGAAATTAATCCAGACAGTTTAGGATTAGAGGTAAGATATTTAACAAGTATTTATCGAAAAACAGAAGACCTGATTCATTTTTTTTTTTAGTATATTAAAATAAATCAATAATTAAAATAAGCATTTTCATAAGAACTTTTTTTTTTTAAATATAATCAAATTATTGTAACAGTTCAGTAGATAACAGTTTATGAAGTAAAAGGATGATAAATTTTTATAGAATCTTGCAAGTATGGAAATGTCTCTAAGCAAAAAAAACAAGATTCATTTCCAGGAATTTAATAAATAATGTTCTTTTTTTTTATGAAAAAATTATTATCCAAACTTTTTACTATTCTAACTCAAACTACTGTACCATTTCTTTTATTAAAAAGCATAATTTTAAATATCAATTTGAAGGAATTTGATCATTGCTTCGTGTTGAAAACAATCTCAATTTAAAGCACACTCGTTCTTTATTGCTTTCGCATCATTTTCCTAACCGTGTAATGAGTTAATGAATCAAACATAGACAAGACAATCGTTTACTTTGGACTGTCGCAATTCAAATGATTGTTCTATAAATGCTGAAATCTTTGATTTTTTCATGGTTGAAATTTTAGATTGTCACAATATTAATCATTTGCTCTTTCTGTGCTATTTATACTTTTTATTGCAACGTTATTGATTATCATGTAACGCTTCACTTGGGGGGTTAAAATTAAAAATTTTGAAAATTAAAAATAAAGCCCTCAAAATTTTATGGTAGGGTATTAAAATTTAAAAATAAAATTATTCGTTTTACTGCACTCTTAAAAAAAAAACATGAATAATCCCCTCAAAATTTGGTATAACGCTTTTTTAAAGTATTGTTAATATTGTACTATGCTGTGGTTTGTTGCAATCGGCTTAATCGATGGCGACGTGGCCCGGGGGAACTCCTAGGCCTTCACCAACTGCCCTTCCTAGAAAAACTTCAACTGCACCCAAACTAAAAATCTTTATTCCGAACCAAGCTAGAAAGTAAGTATCACCGTATTGGGAATAGATGCAAAGCAAAAATTGCAGTGAGAGCTGACGTCTATAAAATAAACTATGATACTCTGCATTGTAATTACAAATATATAAATTTCAATGCAAGATGAATTTATAGATATTTTTACTTATTGAATTAATTTACAATCATTAATATATTTACACTCTCAATATTAACCGAAATGGTCCTTACTCAAAAAGGTTGGACGCCCATGATTTACATTTTATTCTTAGTTTAAAATAATGTTTTGTTCAATATAAGAACGAGTGTTTAAATAACAACGGAGCTTACAACGAATACAAAACTCAACTCTGTTGAGCCAACTTCATAATAATAATTTACTTTACAAACATGTGCAAATTGATTCGTTTGTCACACAAGTATTACTAAATTCTTTGAAAGAAAAAGCACTTCTAATAAAAGTTTATATCATCTAACAATATTTTATTTAAAACTTTGAAGCAACTTTGAAATATTGAAAAATAAAATGTAAATTTTGTAAATTAAAGAAAGCGATGCTTTAGTGATGTTCTTTTTAGGAATTCATTTTTAGGAATTTAATAAACGGCTTTTCCACGGACAGGCTGCGGACAGTCGGTTGCAGCCAGTTGTTCTAGACCCATAAAATAATACTTTGCGATCAATACTGTCCTTTATGCAAAGTCAATTCTAACATTGAAGAAAAAAACTTGTGAGTAATTGGTGCATCCAAAAGTCCGGTAACACATCCTTAATGAAGCGCGTTGGTTTCCTACAACAAAACTTCGCTGAAAACAGACAGCGTATTGCGCAATTGAATAAATAATCTATTGCATAATAAGCTTCCCATTATTTTTTAGTTTTTCCCTGGGATAAAAATGTTAATAGTCCACATAATTTTTTGCGGTCCAAAAATGGGCTACAGAAGAAAAAGGCTGAGAACCAGTGGTTTAAAGCGTTTTACTGGAAGAATGGGGAAAGAATATGTGATAGGTCAAGATAACCATAAGGGGGAAATAAAAATTACCAACTGACCGAGTTGTCACCTTTAATGATTCTAGGTTTGAGTTGAGGTGCCAGAAGTATAACCGAATCTAAAGAAACTTTCGCAAATTGTCCACTATAAAACGTTGTGAGTTTATTCTTTTATCTCTACTATTTAGATTAGTTTAAAAAATTGTATCGATTTTGCAGGAGTTGTGTTTGCCGATATAAATACTTTATTACACAATTATTTACTAAAAAAAGTTTTATCTTCTGCGTATGGCCGTATCAGTTTGGTTGCTGCTTTCTGTTTTGAGCGAAGTTTTATTGTAGGAAACCAACGTGCTTCATTAAGGATTTATCGTAAAGTGCTTTTTCTGCAGTTTATTTAGTATTTGAGTATGAAACTCGCGTCTTATTGCTCGCAAGCCAGATTGTGTATTACGACATTTGCGCTTTTTTGGCGCCAAAAAAGCCAAAAAAGATCAAGGCGCCAGTAAACAATCATTTATCATTTTCAAGTAATATATGTTTTTTTCAATACTCCAAGACTGTTAGAATGGTGGTAATGTGAGGCACAATATTATGTTTTTGACCAAATAAGTAATTTTTTAATTTTTAAAAATACTTGGACTTTTGCTTAATCAAAAATGATGACGTCGAAGCAAGCTCATGGCATTCTGTTTTAAATTTTATTGTAAAAATGACTTTCTTTTACACAGTAAAGCAAAAATTAATTACGTTTTGAAAGCTCACTCTGGGATAGCAAATGATATCACAATCACATTTAAACAACACGAGATCAATTATAAACTTAACATTATAGGGGTTAATGCCAGTTAGGTTTAATCATAAATGGTCAAATATTTCGCCTTAAATTCTTATAAAAATTATAAAACTTACAAAATCAATTTTGACCAAAGCAAACCCTAAAAAGTAGAAATTGAAAAACTAATCTTTTCTTTCTTTTCAATATAATTAATTATTTACCAGTACAAATAAAAGCACATTTATTAAGTGAAACCAAAAAATATAAATTAATGACTACGATATATAATTAATGAGATGGATTCTTATTTAAGCTTTCGGCCGTAGGAACACATTTTCTTGAGACACTTCAAGGTTTCGGCTCGAAACTTGCTAAAAAAAGTTTTCAAATAAATTAAGTGGCAACATTGCAAGTACACCAAAAACAAATATGCACGTAGTGAAGTCCAGTTTAAACAAGTTTTGTACAGCACTTATAATACCTACCCACTCAATTTAATCGACAAAATGCTTCAGATTTAGATTCTTCGTATCCCTTATAAAACTACAACTATAACTAAAGACTATTTATTCTTTTGAATTCTCTTCTAATAGTTTAAACATAATCTACTAAAAGATTTTATTTTCAGTATTTGCAATAAACGCTTTTATACAGTTATTTATATTTTTATTTGTTGTTTTGTTGATAGATTTGTATGTTTTCCGTTCAAACTTTTGATAACAACCTTATTACAGATAAGTGGTTCATATATTTAAATTAATTGCTAATTTTGATAATAGGTCTTCACCATGATTTTTTAAGTGTTAAGAAGAAGAATGCTGCTGTTTAACGTAATGACTTTTTTTTGTCTCAACTCAAATTGCCGACCAGTCATCCAGAAGGTAGCGCTAAAATTTTACGTTGAACCCCAAGTGAAGATTAAAAAAATAAAAGTATAAAATAAAATTATCACCTCAAGGAACTGGCAACTGTGCAAAATTATTGGTCAGGGTCAATTGCAAAAATTTAGGGATTTTGGAAAGGGGTCCGTGACTAGAAAAAAGTTGATAGCCACTGATTTAAACAAAGGCTTCCAAAATACATTGTACTTTACCTAATAGTTAACTTTAAAATTATTGAATAAAGATTGCAATAGTTAATCTTGAATTCAATGGCCTTTGTCAAAGTTGATCAAACAAGAACTTTGCTTTTCAACAAGATAAGAACTAATTTTGTTACTTTTTAGTTTAATTTGAACTTACTTGGAAGCAATGCTGTAAAAAATTGGGTTCAAGCATTCGCTGAAGCGGAGAGTTATCACAGAGATCGTTCCGAACCACCACCCGAATTTATTACCATCTAGCGTATTCTGGTAGACACGAGTTCCGTAGATTTGATAAGCTAAAAAATTGCAATTATAATGTTAGTGCTTGGCAATAATCAGTCTCTTAGTTAGTTAATATGTTGTTGGGCTAACTAAACATAAGCAAGAATTAACAGCAATTATTTCCTTTGACTTGAATATTTCTGCTTAGGTTGTAACTTATGATACAAAAGTCTAATAATCTTTATTGATTAAAATTATATAACAAAGTTAAGTTTTGTAATATAGGATTCCAAATATTGACGCGGTATTATAGATAGGTTTAAATCAATGCGATATAAGACTTTTACGAAATGCTTTTATCTTTCACACATAAAATGCTTTTAAATCTAAAGTTTACAAAAACTCACAATTTTGAAACAGTTTCGTTGTGTTAATTTTTTTAATTTGTTGTTTGGTTTAATTAATTTGAAATTTTTGGACGTTACCGCATTAAAACAAATTTGTTTTATTGCGTTAAACAGTTTTAGCTTAACTTAATCAATGGTATTACAGTAATCATTAGCTCTTTTAACATATGGTAGTCTATAAAAAGACTGTTTTCTTTAGAATTCTTTCGGCCAACTCTCGTCAGAATAAATTGTTGGCAATGACGAACTGCAAAATAACGTGGTTTATATAAAAGACCTTCCTAGACGCCAATTCAAATTCACTCAAAATGTACCTATTTCAAATTCGGCTATCGATCTACGAGTACATTTGTCAAATAACAAGATTTGAGCAAAACCATTCAATATTATTTGGTTCTTGACTTCAGCTGCAAGACGATTATCTTTCATATGGCAACGCTTGAGAAGTCTTCATAGAATCACTTAAGCACTCTCTTCGTCACCAGAAGAAATTTTTTTATTGGCTAAAGCTTTCTCGCTTACGGCGCAAGTGAGTAAGTTATCAATCAATCGTGTGGTCTCTTTCTCTAAACTAGTGATTTCCAACCTTTTTTATATAGCGGTATACTATTAAGCTTTTTAAATTTTTGCGGCACACCCATTATATAGGTTAATAATAAAAAGGTCTTCACTTAAAATCTTTTCATGATTTCTCAATTTTCATCCCAAAATTATGGTGACCTCTAAAAAAAAGTCTTTGCTTAAAATCTGTCTATGATCTCTCACTTTTTTCCCAAAATCATGCCTGCTTTGCACTAGGAAGCCAAACGATTAAGCCAAAAAAAGGCCAACAAAATTTTTGATGCCTAAAGGCCATTGCTTCGCGGCACACCAGTGTACTTGTTGTAGCACACCAGTGTGCCGCGGCACAGCGGTTGGGAACCACTGCTCTAAACCAATCAGAGACGCCGTTACTTTTGATCTTCTCTAACTCTATATAAACACGTTTTTTTTGACCAGATTTGGCAGAAAGAACTTTAAAGAAAACAGCCTGCTAATGGTTTCGTCAATACCATTGGTCAATTTAATGTTTTGTAGTACTAAGAGTTTATTCAAATTTTAGCTTACTTTATAGTCCATCATAAGTTTAGTCTAACACAATTGTTCTTTTGTAGTTTAACTGATATGCCAACATAAACCTTATTTTTTGACGATCATATGGTTTTTTATATACCATTGTAGAAGAGCATACCCTTGCCTATGGAAGAACAAAATTGATAAAAAAAAGATATAATTGCGTAGATTTGTACGGCGAAGCTGAATAAAAGTTATTGATACAAAATCGATTATACAGTCATGAGCAAAAGTTTATGATCACCAATGTTTCCTCTAAGCTGTGCGCGTGTGCGCGCGCACAGCTTTCTGAGACTGCACACAAGCACAAATTTTCCGCGCACAGACACATTATGAGCATGAGGTTTTGTGTTAGAATTCCTATAAAATGATATTACGCGTAATAATTAAAGGAAGACAATTATTTAATATGCTACAATTACTTAACTATTGTTTAAGCGTTTTAATTTTCTTTAAAATTTTTAAAAACGCGGCAATTTCGACTTCGAAACGGAATTGATGTAGTCATAATGTAAAAATTATTAAGTTAAGGAATTTCCCGCGAATTAGGCGTGGCCAGTCACCTGCATATTGATGCACTATTGGATGTGTGCTGTAGACCATGCGGAGAAGTCGGCGATAATCTGTAAAATGTTTGCAACATAAGAGATGCTCGCTGCAATTTTTGCGTGCTCAATTTAGAGTTGATGAGTATCAATCTTTTTGGTTGGCTGGTTGAGATAATTTGTTCTTGAACTTGCTGAAAGGATGCATTTTTTTATTGGTTAAGGCGGCACCGGGTGCGAGGAAGGTACCAGTAACATAGCCAAGATAAGTTAGGCTACTTGTTTTCAATAGCTGCCATAACTTAGCTGCTAGGTCTCTTGCATGTTTATCCATTTGTGCTGTGGTTGAAATAAGCTTAAGATGGCCTACTAATAGAACCGTAGCTACCAGTTAAGTAGCCGGAGGTTTTATATAGTAATCCGTAAATTTTTACGTTCCTCATTTAGCACATTGAGCCATATTTCAACCTAATTAGTTTTAGACTGTTAGTTACCGTAAACACTGTAGCACAATAGGCTAGAAAAGATTAACTTACGTTTAAAAGAGGCTAAGTAAACAGTTCTGAGCCTTTGTTATGCTTTTTTAGGAACTGATGCGATTGTGTTGTACTTTGAACATTGCAGTACTTAAGCAAAATGTCAACTTTGATCAAAAAATCTGTGAGATGTTTTCCTATTCATTCACTTTGATACTGAGATTAGCAGTATTTTATTGGAAAAGCCAATAAGAATGTGTCATATAACTGAATAATTTTTACAGAATATGATTTTTGTTTCAGATAAGGGTTAATATACTGATATAACCTTATTAATTATTAGTTACCCTGTAAAGACCAACTTTTTTACCCTATATGTTGGCCGAACCAAAACGTAGAAGGACTGCTAACTCCTTCAAAAAAAGTTGGCTGGATGAAGCAGTAATAATGGCAACACCCACATCTCATGATGATCAACGTGTATATTTACGTGATGTATTTGTATATAATGAAAATGAAGGTATTACATGTCTTTATTGTCATGATGCTATGGTTTTCGGAGAATTTTCAAGTGGAAAAAAAGTGGTGCAATAATGTACGGAAGCTTGACTTTTTAAAACGGCATTTGAAAAGTAAGACCCACTTACATAGTGTACAAAAACTCAGAAACAAGGACCTTTCATAACCAGCCGTGGAATATTAAAAATGCTAAGTGAAACCTCAGAGGAACATAATCGAAAGCGCGCATGCAAGAAAGAGGTTGTAATTCTTATTGACAATGTTCTATTGGCATTGAAGATGAACAATTCTTTACTTTCTATGCAAGATATCAACAACCACATGGCTAAGTATGTTCAAATACCTAAAAATTGGCGAAGCAAAAACTACGCTTTTGAATTTTTGGAATCTATTAATGTTGTTATTAGCCAGGAAATAATGGAAGAAATAGCTTCTGCCAATTTTCACACTCTAACTATTTATGAAAGTACAGATATATCTGTAAGCATGTCTGATTTTATATTTTAAATACAGAGTCTCTTTTGAATATAAAACTAGATTTGGGGGAATCATACAACTACAGTAAAGTCATGTGAAGCTACAAAAAATATAGGCTGGAGATGCATAAAATGGTTATGTTTACATCTGATGGAGTAGCAGTAATGCTAGGTAGAAGAAATGGTGTAGCGGTGAAACTCAAAGAACGTATACCCCATTTAGTACAACAGCATTGTGTTGCACATCGGGAAGATTTGGGCATAGCTGATAAATGGAAAGAAGTGAAGTTATTGCAAGATATTGAAACATTGATGTGAACTATTTGTTTTATGTTTTCTCGTTCTACAACCAACCGCTGCAAATTTCAAGATATTGCTGCAGCTTGTGAAAACGAGGCGATTGCTTTTAAACCACTTAATGAAGTTCGATGGTTGTCACGTCACTTCGCTCTGCAGGCCATTATTAAAAACTACGATAGCTTGATTGCATATTTTGAAGAGATGAAATCTAATGACCCAATTTCTAAATATTGTTTTAAGAAATTAAAAAATAATGGAGTTCATGTAGCTTTGGAAGTTTTAAATGATGTTTTTGAGGAACTAGCTGCTTTGTACAAAATTTTCCAAAGACAAGGATTGATACCTATTGATGCACAGAATTTTGTACATGCAAAAATAAATAAACTACGGCAGAAGTATCTTGGTGACACAAAATTTTGGGGTGAAAAAGTGGATAATTTGTTAGCTAGAATCTCTGAAGAAGAAACTGCCACTTTTAACACTGAAGGACTGTTGGATTTTATAAGGCTTTTATGTGATTATATGGTAGAGAGATTTCTAGAAGGAGAAGTGCAAGACTGGGTAGCATTCAATTGTGCTGCATTAAAATCCCCTTGCTATGCTTTTGGCATCACCCAAATTGAAGCTCTGTGGTCTATATATCAGTCTGTTTTGCCAGAACGAAATATAATTATTGAACAATAAACAGATTTTAAATATGCAATAGCTGAAAAAATTAAGGCTGGAGTGGTTAGCACTTTTGCTGATTTGATAAACTTTGTGTTTCAGCATGAACAGTTTAGAGATTTGGCAAAGTTCGCTGATATTGGTGGAACTTCCCTTGCATCCAGCGTTGAATGTGAGCGCGGATTTAGTTTGATGAATTCCATCAAAACCAAGCTAAGGAACAGGCTGGGCGAAGGGCATTTAGACATAATAATGAGAGTCAAGTCTTATCAACGTGATGGATGTGTCATAGACAAAGTGAAGGTTTATGAAGAATGGGTCAGCAGCAAGAATAGACGTGAAAAAGTTCTTTGAAAGCAGTGATGAAATACTCTAAAACATAGATTCTCAACCTTTTTTAACCTATCGCCCCCTGACATCTCATCGAAATCTCTATCTCCCCCTTGACGCCAAAACAATTGTTCAAAGTTATTATCTTACCCCAGAAAGGTAAGGAGACTCTCATTTTTAAAAAGATACATTTTGCTTTTTTCAAAAATAAACAGTACTTTTATTGCGACTGGTTAATAAGATTTTTGCCTTTGGTCTGAGCTCTGTGGTTTCCCACATTTAGCAATTGGAAACGATATTTTATAGGCTGTTTTTTGAGACATGTGATCGAGCTAACAACGTTTGTTTTACAAAACATTGCGCCAATTGTATTTTGTTTTCTTTTTGTTCTTTTTTCACCCCTTTATTTCAATTCAAATAAAACCAGTTGTTACAAACAATCTTGTTTATTATTTTCCGTGCATGTTCATTGTTATCTACTGATAACATATATAGCCTTCACTACAGCATTTACAATCTATAAAATAACACTATAAAACAACTTATTGAATAACCAAATTTTCTAATAAGCTTAGTTATCAGGATAAAATGCTGAAATTTCTTCATGGTTTGTTGCACAAATACTAGTCATTTCTAAAAAAGTGCGCACACACCAAAATTTTTGCGCACACAGACTACAGAAAATTAGAGGGAACATTGATGATTACCTACCAAAAATTTCCTTTTTTTTTTTTATTTCCGGCATTATGACGTTATTTAGGTTGTTCAAGATTGAATCAACCCATTGCATGAGTCCAGTTAGATGTGTTTGTTAATACAATACTCAGTGCGTAATAGATGTGTTTGCAAAGAATATTTGGGTTGTTTCTTCAATCTTTTCGTAGTTTTTGGGAGTCAAAAATGGACAAAAAAGCCAATTTGTTTGAAACTTAGAGAGCCCAAATTATAATTTTGCACAAGGAAGGGTTTTCTTAAAGGAAGGTTTGCAAAAAACTGTCCTGTAGCAAAACGGCTGTTCATTAAGCAATTGCTTGATTTCAAAATTTTGAACTATACCATGACAAGAAAAAGAGTGAAAGGCCAAGGAAAACAAGCTCTTGTGATGACATCTTGATAGCTGTTTGGTCTCCAACCAATTCCTGCAAGAAAATACGCACGGCACTGCTTCATAAAAGTACCGATGTTCATCGTACGACTGCTAGTAGGCGTCTTATTTATGATTTCAACCTAAAAGCATATAAACCTGCTAAAAACCTCACTTAACCCCAGACATGAAAGCTTTTGCCAAGCAATATGAAGACTGAAATGAAGCAAGGTGGATAAAATTCCTTTTCTGGAATGAATCCACAATTCAGCAGTTTGCACAGAGAAAACGGACAGTTTGTAGGCCTGTTGAAATACGATTTAATGGCTGCTATACACAAGCTACAGTAAAACATTCTCCCAGTGCCTTGATCTGGGGTACTATGTCCAGTAATGGCACAGCTGGTCTTTTCTTTTTACCAATTGGAACGACAATGAACGACGTCAGATACCGCAAAATGTTGGAGGACAAACTCGAAATTTACATGGCTATTCGTGAATGCAATATGTTCATGCGAAGACAGTGCTCCCTGTTACTGTTTACAGTTTGTTTGTGATTTTCTTTAGAAGAAGAATATTAAAACGTCGGATTGGTCTGGTAGCAGCACTGGGCTCGATTCAATTAAAAAATTGTGGGCAATACTGAAAGACAAAGGGGTAGATGAACATCCCACAAGTGCTGAAGACCTGAAAATGGCAATAAAACGCATATGGACGCAAAAGATTACTGCTGAATACTGCAAACACCTGGTGCATAGCATGCCTTGTCGTCTGCAAGCTGTTATCAAAAACAAAGATGGACTTACCAAATACTAATTATTTCACAAAAACTGGCTAATGCAACTTACTTTTAAGTTGATGAGCTTACTGCAGTGTTACTTTCAATATAAGGTTATTTTATTGCAGTACTTTGAATAAATAAACTATAACATAAATAGAACAAAATTGGTTTATTGCATAATTTAGATAAAAAATGCTAGGTAGTCTTTAACTTTTGCACACAACTGTATTTAAGCTTTCTAAATTATCTTGAAACCAGTTTTGTTTCAATTTAGTAATCTGCACGTTTTGTATTATAGTTGACTAACTTACCACACATCGGACAGTATCCCAGCAAAAAAGAGCTGACAATAAGCAGAAGTTGAGCCAGTTCCTGCTTTTCTTTTTTTTTAAGAACTGGGGCAGGCCTATTGTTTTGTCTCGATATTACGGCGATTTGTTTCGTATCAATATTATAATTTCGAGACGGAAAAACTTTAAAAAATAGTAAGAAAGTAAAAATTTACGCAACATTTGAAGTTTTAATTGTTAAATTAGTTTACCTCTCATCCATTTTATTTTCCTAAAGCCGATTGTAAGGGCGATTCCACAGGAAAAAAATAAGATCAAGAAAAAGGGTAGGAAAAAGAAAGCAGAAAATCCGTAAATAGAATACTTCCGGTATTGCTGAATCCTATATAAGTTTGTTTGGTTTTGAAAAAAAACTTTTTATCAATATCACAAAAATAAAAAGCAACGTTTCGCTGTTTGTTAAAGCAGAATTTTACAAGTGTTTTGTTTATAAATACGAATAACAAAGAAACTTTGTTGAGAAAAAAATTTTTAATCGGATTGCCGACGATAAAAAACAGAAACTAATACCAATTCCATCCAATTCCACAAGCTGGTACTTTTTTCATTGTAAAAAACGAATAAGTTTCATTAATATTAAAAGGTTTTGTCCAAATACATAGCGGTAAACTTCCACATAGAACAGATGTAGTCCATAAAAAAAGTATTACGACCTGTATAAAAGTAAAGATATAATATCGCAAGCTTTAACCTCTACAAGTCTAAACACTTGGTATTAGCAATCAAAATTTAATACGCTTGTTTGGTAAAAAATTGTAGTAAAAAAAAAAATCAAAGCTTTTTTGAAAATTGTTTCATATTTAATAGCGTTGCGTCCAAGTTTAATTGCAGCAATTCAAAATCAGAAGGCTAACCACTAACTTATTCTTATTCAAATAGAATTAAAAACAAAATAAAAATTAAAACAAATAATTACAATAATAGAGACAATTTAATACAGCATTACCGTGACAGAAGTTAACTTATCGAACCGATATCTACCGGAGAGCAACTCAATATATTACAATTTATGACTGACCCATATTGCTCTATTCAAGTGGGCGTATCACCATGTGATCATACGATATGGAACGGCAGGATGAGAATTTCGAAATTGCATAAAAATAGAGCATGTGAAAGTTAAATCTAACGTTTTGAACTAAATTCTATAACTCCGATAATAATTAAAATTGTGTTTTGTATGAAAATACTTGAGCTGTCCAATTAATCGCTACAGACTTAATAATATGCCTATACATGATTCACTTATTACCGAATTGCTGCATTTTTGTCCATAAAGTTGTTAGATCTCAAGTTCAGAGTGTGTTCAAGACTTATCTCGTCTTTTTCAAAAATAATTTAAAAATTTTATTTTTATGTATGGACCTTGACAAGCAGTTCTGAGTTTTCATGAATTTATCAGCAGAACTTGAAAAAAACAAAAAGTAACCGTAGACTCTGGAAAGAGCAATATTTTTTATCCATGTGCTAATTAAGGCTGGGTAATTACAAGAAACGATTTATTTATTCTATCAGTTTTAGAAATATTAAAATAAAATAGTAATACAATATGTTATTGAAATTTTTACAAAATATTGTTTAAAAAGAACTATACAACACTTAAAGTTTTTTTTTTTTTTTTTTCTTATACTCAAACAAAATGACATCATACATTTAAAGAAATTCCTTTTTTAATTTTACTCAAAAGCAATAGAAAAAATAATTCCTAAATTTAGGTATATAACCGTGTGATGAATATTAGGTATATAAGCGCCGTGACTGTGATCAACTTGGTCCTAGTTCAAAACCTACTCGCTCCAGTCTGTTGTGTCCTTGGAAAAGACAATTTTTGGCACTTTCCCTGTATGGCAATCATAACAAACAGTCCTAAATTTAAGTCATATCTCTTATAAAACTGCAACTAAAAATGCAAGCAAAAAATTTCAACCGGACAACAATGGCTTGACATCTCCGGAAGCAGGTCAGGCAATTGCTTGCCATATGTAATGCGCTTCCTAGACTTACCTGCAAGTTAGGAGAATAAATATAAAGATGAGATGAAATGAAATGAAACCGCACTCAAAAGATTTGAGGTTTTGTTAATAAGTTTTACAAACTGCTCAATTGCTATAAAGATATTTTGTTTAAAACCCAATTGCCCATTGAAACAAAAAACAAAAAAAATTAGTGCTACTACCATAACGCGAAGTCTACCCCACTATATCTTGAAGATATCTTGAAGGACAATAAAAATAGGCCTATCAAACGAGGTGCGTTATGGTAAGAGTGACAGTAGACCTCACGAAATATTCGGTAGACGTTATAATTTTAATTAAATTTTCAGATGAATTTTGGAACTATTAAACCTAAATTGTGAAAGTTAGATTTTTATACTTTAAAAACCTCAGTATTTTTTTATTTCCAAGTAATTAAAAAAAAAGTTTCTTTCTCAACAACTGTATAATTAAACAATATTTTAGTTTCGTCCTTAGCAAGAATTTACCTTAACGATTTGTTGTCTAAAGTACGAAAACTTGATTGGCCATTTTATGGCAATAAATCTCATCGCAGAGTAAACCGCAATATGTAGAGAAGTTAATATAGAAGTTCCCATTTCCACTGACCAGAAAGTCTATAAAATTACAATATTAGACCAAAAATATAAATTTTCTTGTAACTAATCTAATGTTTGATTGACTATTTCAAATTCTCAGCCTTTTAAAGATTAATTGAAGATTAATTATTTCATAATTTTCATAAAGATTTTGATGAAGAAATTTTTTTATTAATTTTAATAAAACGCTATACTCAAAATATGGCAAATGATTTAAAATCACAACAAAAAGTAAATTTTAAAAAGTTTTTTCTTCATTAAAATGAGAAATAAGCCAGCCACTAAATGATGAAACAATTTTTAAAATTACAATAAGATAATTAGAACCAATGGTCGCAAAAAGATGCTTTTGGTTAAAAAAGTTAAAAGATTCAGAGTCTCCATGTTTCAACTGCTTTACAGTACAAGGATGTATTGCTTTAACTTAATTCGCAATAAAAAGCTTCTTATAGAAAACCGGTCAATTCTGTGAAATCAAAAATAAAATACAGTAGCATATCAACTTGGCCAAGATACCAAAGCAGTTTTTAAAATTGAAGACTTATAAACATTGCAACGCACTAAAGCAGTGGTTTTTAACCTGTAAGTCATCGTTTGGTCACCGTTTGAAGGGCATCCACTCCAGGTCAGACACGAGCAGGACTGAGGCCGAGGGTTTATCCTTTTACCATTCCAGACTGCTGTACTGCCTGAATCAGATGCTGGCAGTGGTGTTATTAAGCCAGCGTCAAGTTTCGTCATCCAAAAGCCAAAAGATCCAAAAGACCTCGTGCTCCATGGTTCCCGATGTATAGGGCACGCTGTTAGTACATGGTCTGCGATTTGCTCAGAGGCGCCACACTCGCAATTCGGTGAAGGAGCGAGACCCCATTTGTCCATGGACGAATGGAATCGCCCAACAGCAGTCCGCAGGCGGTTGAGCTTAACCCAAGCTGCTCGGGGTAAGCCCATCCCAACAGGCCTGGAACCAGTCCGGGGCACAAAAGCACGGAGCCTGGAAGCATTTTCACAGTACTCCGCGTTCCATTTGTGATTTGTCCATTTAGAAGCGCGGATGCCAAGTCTGGCAAGGTTGTCCAAAAGATTCCGCGCAACTGGCACAAACGGGCGTCTGGATCTTAGTCTAACTTGGCGAGTATCTGAGAACCTACTTAAAAGACAATACAAGATATGATCACGGTCCAGAGATCTACGGTGAGCCAAGGAGAGTGTCGCTCCCATTCGGCGAAGCTCAGCTGGCTGGATGTCTGAGAGTAGGGGTAAGTGATTTGTTAAAGTGGGACGCAGACATCCAGTGACTATGCACAAGGCGTCGTTTAGGACATTGTCTATGAGACGATTGTGAGCGCTGTGACACCAAACTGGTGAGCAGTACTCAGCTGTTGAGTAGACCAGATATAAGGTGGACGACGACGGTAGACCAGACCAGACCTGAGATAAGGTAGCTATGCGTAGTGTTTTGGCACCAGCACCCAATCCCGAGCCCGAGTTTCCAGAAGAATGCAACAATGCTAAATCATCAGCATAAGCAAACTTTCTGGAAATCATGAAAGGAAGATCGTACGTATAGATGTTAAATAGGAGAGGAGCCAAGACCGATCCCTGAGGAACGCCGTTTTTAAGACGGCGTAGCCTGCTTTGCTTGCTGTCACCGGTGGTAAGGGTGAAACTTCGATTTCGGACAAGCTCCATAATCATTTTGACCATGTGCTTATCTGGAAGTAGTCTCAGCAGCTTTCAGGTAAAGCCATAGTGCCAGACAGTGTCATAAGCAGCTGTCAGATCGACAAATACGGCACCGGCCTTCTTTTTAGCCTCAAAAGAACCCTCGATGTTCTGGGTTAGCAGAACAACGTGATCTACTGTTGACTTCCCGCGTCGGAACCCAGCCTGCTCTTTAGGGAGCAGTGGATCGACTAATGGTTCAACGCGGCCGTAGATAAGCCTCTCGAGGATCTTGTAGGAGACACAGAGCAGAGATATCGGTCGATAACTTTTTGGGTTCCCCACGGGCTTTGCTGGTTTTGGGATCGTGACCACAAGCGCTCTTTTCCAGATCTTGGGAATTTTGAGTCGGCGCAAACAGGAAGAAAGGAAGTCACGTAATCAGGACTTCAAAGCAGCTCCAGCATGGAGTATAAGCTCGGGGCAGATGGAATCAGGTCCCGGAGCTTTACCTGGTTGTTGGAGGGAAGCAGCAAATTCTCTCTGTGAAAAATTGTCAGAGATATTTACTGCGTCTGGTGTTGTGGCCTTCCAAAGGTCAGACACTTCTTGAGAAACAAGTCGAGATGACTTGTGGTCAACAGCCTCGTATTTCCCATTTCTAACCAGCTGAGATGCAATAGCATCGGATGAAACGGGACAGTGACGAGGAGAGTGTCGTGACCTTCCAGTAAGGTTGTTCAAAATACTCCATGCTTTTTGACTAGAGTGTGAAAAGTCAATGCTCCGAACTGCTTCGGACCATCGATCCCTGCGCTTTCTGTCAAGCTTGGCAAGCAGAGCTGTAGCAGCCAAACTCGAGTCGCCTCCCTGAGGAGACTGCAGAAAGGTTTTATAGAGGGATTCACATCTGCATCCCAACACGGAATATAGTTATTTTGATACCCGCGTGGGATAGTCTTTTTGGCTGCTTTCTTAATGGTGTTACAAAAGTTCTGGTAAGCCGCATCCACATCAAGTGAATCAGGCGGCAACAAAGTTTTTGCAAATTTATTCGTCAAAGCAATGTAGTGATTCCATTTGGCCTTGCGGAAGTTCCATCGCTTAACAGGCATGCTTGGCACTGCCATAGCAAGCCTTGGTGGTGTAATAAGCGAAGGTCGATGTTGTGACCTGGGGAACTTGTCAAGGACACGTCTATCCGGTAAGCGACTGTTTGGCCCTACGCTAGCGAAAGCTAGATCTGGATTGGTGCCAATGTCGCAGCGGCCGGACTGTTGTCGTAACTCCAATCAGTATGACAACAGTTAAAATCGCCAGCGTAAAGACAGAAGTGAGGAAACATTGGGAGATCCAGGGTTCGCAATCGCGTTGGCGGTGGCTTGTAGACGTTGACTATTTTATAGCCATCAACGTCCACACACAACCATTCGATCTCCGATGTCGGTGGAGATTGGTCCAAAAGCGTGTATCTCAGTCGCTCGTGGACAAACGTGGCAAGGCCATGCTTCCTGCTTAAAGAAGACCCAGCTAGTTGGTAGTTTGGATGTACCAACTTCTGTACATCAGTGCAGTGGGTCTCCTGCAGTAGGATGACGAGTGCCTCAGACTGCATAGCGAGGTGATGAAGAACGTTCATCTTGCTTGCAGTGAGGCCTTCGATGTTCAGCTGAAGAATAGTGGGTCTTCGGAACTTGTTGGCAATATACCCTAAAAAGGGCAGTTTTATCCTGTCATTGCCCCGTCCTGAAAAGTACGTTTGCCGACTAGCAGACCCACACTGAACATCGGAATGGGTGAATACCCTTTCGTTTTGGTAGGTTCGGTTTCGGTCTGTCATTTAAACAACAATAAACAGACTTACTCACGGCCCAGGCTGCGAGAAAGCACCTACAATCTGGGCCATCTAACCTGTGGGTAATTTGGCATTTTAAAAGGGGTAATGTAAATTTTCGAAAGAAGTAAGTTGGATGATAAACGTTATCGTGCGCGTCTACTCTAAAAGTTTCATTTGTTTCGCTCATCACCATGCTTACTGTGATGTCATAGTGACTACGTTCGCATCGTATTAGACTATGCCATACTCTAATACAAGGTGGTCCAAACCACGGCTCGCGGGTCACATGCGGCCTCTGACGTAATTTTCTGTGGCCCGCTAAACAATTTTACACAATTCAGGTCTTGTCGATCGCGGGAAGCGGCAACCTTCTATAACAAGGCATGGCAAGCTTGCGGGACAGAGTCTAGGGTTGCCATACAGTTCGGAAATTTTCAAACATTCGAGACCGATTCCAATTGAAGACTTTTTTTAAGTTAACACTATGATTTTGGGACGAAAATAGAAAAATCCGAGACCGATTCCAAATACAAACCTTTTTTTTTTTAGAGAACACCATGATTTTAAACAATTTCTAGCTGGCTCAGGCCCGCAAGCTCGAACAATTTTGAAAAGTGGCCCGCAAGAGTGAAGAACTTGGACCATCCTGCTCTAATATTAGAACTAAAATTTCTTATAAATCTCTGTTTCGTAGATAATTGACAGTCTTGTCCAGTTAGTGATAGGCGTGAGGTGAGTGTTTGTTACTTTTCAGCAGTAGTAAGGCTAATTTAGTGCAAAAAATTCTGACGATACCTCCAAAGAAACAAAATTACAAAGAAGCTTTTCTGAACTTTAGTTTTACAAGTGTTATTAAAAATTCTATTGAATAGCCACAGTGTGAGATTTGTTTTTAAGTTCTAAATCAGAAAAGTATGAAACCAAGCAAATTGAAACAGCATTTTGAGTCTCACCATGGCGAATTTGTAGAAAAATTAGTTGACTACTTCAGGCGAAAATCTGAGCATTTGAAAAATTTCTGCCTCGATTCTGGAGAAATGTGGGCAAAACAAAAGAAAACAGCATTGGAGGCGTCATATCGCATTGCTTTCCGCATTGCTTAGGCAAAAAAGTCTCACACAATTGGCGAGGAACTCATAAAGCCCTGTTTCATTGAAGCAACTATTCTGATACTGGGAGAGGAAAAAGCTAATACAGGTAAATTAAAGAAATCTCGCTATCCAACAACACTGTCAAAAAACGCATTTCTAAAATGAGTCAAGACATTTTCTTGCAAGTGTTTGAAGAAGTAAGGTTCAGCTCACTATTTTTCTAACAATTAGACGATCCACTGATGTTTTATCCTTTGCCCAATTGCTGGTTTACGCTCGCTATATCTCTGAAAACAATGTGAAAGTACGATGTTTATTTTTGGAACCACTTTCAACAACATGTAAAGAAGAAGTGTTCAACATCACAAAAAATTTTTTTTAAAAAGTACGCACTTGATTGGAAACAACTTGTTGGCATCTGTACAGGTGGTACTCCTTCTATGATTGATTACATGTCTGGTTTCAAAGGATTAGTCACCAATGGTGCTGCTCATGTATCATTTACTCATTGCTTGATTCATTGCTTTGCTTTAGCCATGAAAACTCTTCCTTCTAGACTTCAAAAAGTGTTACAAGATGTAGTAAAAATTGCAAACTATATTTCTGCTAATGCAGCAACATCAAGGCTATTTGCAGTTTTTTATGAAGAACTTGGGTCTGATTATAAAGTTCTTTTACTACATACGGAAGTAAGGTTATCTTGTGGTAAAGTCCTGAATTGTTTGCTCCAGCTGCGAGAAGAAGCAGATATTTTTCTTGAAAACGAACAAAGTAAAAAAGGAGTAGATATGCACAACTAAATGAAAAGCTATGATTTTTTGCTGAAGGTAGCTTACTTGGGTGATTTTTTCTCGGAAGTGAATTTCCTCAATTTAACTCTGCAAGGAGGTCGTCAATGCTTGCATACGACGCACGACAAAGTTGCAACTTTCAAACGCAAAGTGGAACTGTTTGAAAGATTGACAGAAAAGGCGACACAAGTACAGTATGTTTCCTAATTTAACAATCCCCTTACAATCTGACCCAAACATGAAATGCAACTTCACTCAAGATATAGCTAGCCATTTAAATGCAATAAATATAGCGATTGATCGGTATTTTCCTGGAATTAAAGAGCGACATAATTTTTTGTGGATTAGCAAGCCATTCTCAGTTAAAGAAAACTTTATCTGTAATGATGATATGGCAGCAAAAATAGAGTTTCTTCGACTTCGCAAAAATTCAAGTCTTAAAACTGATTTTGCCGGTGAAGATATAAGAAATTTTTGGGCTGGCTTTCAAAATGAATACCCCATCCTTTTGAAAAAAGCTTTGAGATTTTTATTCAATTTCCTTCAACTTATTGCTGTGAAGTGGGGTTTTCTGCAATGGTGTCTATAAAAACAAAATATCGAAGCAGGCTTGAAATTCATGATGACATACAATGTTGTCTTTCCTGCACTCAGCTTAGATTTGAACGCTTAATAGCAAAAAAGCAGAATCAACTTCCACATTAATTTCATTTCTAATGAACCTTTGAATGTACAATAAATGATGACCTTATTTTTCTGTGGGTTTATTTTGGATTGCAAGCTATAATTGCTGTTTTTTTAGAAAGGGGTAATTGATATCCATCAAAATATTTTTAGGGGTTACAACACAAAAAAGGTTAATAACCCCTGCAATAGAGCTAGCAATATACACAATCATCAGTATAAAAATTTTTCTTCGTACAATTCTCGTAAAACTATCCTTTGTTCTGAAAAGAAAACTTTTTTCCATGTTTAAAGGAAAAGTATTAATAATAGCTTTTTTTTCAAATAAAGAATTTTTGAGGCACGAAATGTTTTTACTGTGCGATGCTTTTTAAAACAAAGTGACGCATTAGAGCGCTATGAGTTCAGTAGGAGCCCTATAAAAACAGTGGTCTCAATATTTAAAAAATTTTCTTATAACATCTCTACTTTCGTCCATCATTCTATCAATGTTTCTGAAACCATCCACCTAGAATGGTTATGTTATATTAAATAGATACTGTATAACTTTGAATTACGCTACTTTTAACTGTATTTTGTTTTGGACATTTATTTACACTACTTTCAAATTTTTATACTGATGTTTGTGTATACATTAAATCTACAAAATATATTTCCTTATTTATTCAGTCATATAATATTAAAAATTTAATCTTACCTTGCACAAAAATGTTGAAATCTTCCATTGATTGAAGCCAAAAGTTCGGTAATACGCTGCTAAGGGGCTGATTAATGCCGATATGAAGTCAGAAGATGCCAGACTAAGTATAAAGTAGTCAAATACTGATCTGTAAAGTTGTTTTTTTATTGAAAAAAAATTGTTTGTAGGGCAGGCAATTATTTTGAGACTATCTTTTTAATTCTTAGAAGAAAATAATAATCATCGTCATCTCTAGTTATTGCTCTAACCCACACGACAACGTCGAAAGAGTTAAAGTAAAGAGCAAACATCAAGCGATTAACCCGACCAACTTTTGGAAATGCCAAGATGTTAATATCCAGTTAAAAGTTTTCTATATGGATTTCTTAGTTTTTCTTAAAAATTATGAGTGAAATTTTCCTGCTTACTGCCGAGCAGAGTAAAAAACCTTAAAGTGGTTTTTCTAGGACATAGCAGAATAACCAAAATAGAGTTTAAAACGGTTAATCGGGTCAATCGCATTTGCCATCAATGACATTACCTCAAAGTCGATGACGTCAAGATTACGTATACAGTAACCCCATTTGCCAGCATCCCAAATAAGCCCATTGACAAAATCATTGTGGAGAGGACAATTGAATCCAAGCTTGAAAAAACCTGGACAAATTCTCTAAAAAATACAGCATACTGGTATGTAACTAAATCGTTAAATTCTTTTTAATTGTTCAGTTCTCCGCTGCAGTGTTTTGAAAAATAAATCAAACTACAGCTGGGTTGTGCGCATAAATTTGTCGTGTGGGGATTGCGAGTCACAAACACCACTACTACAAGTGGGTCTAGTCTTGGGCCAAAACCTTTTTTAAAATTACTTTCAAAATGTAAAGTATTATGCTTTTTAGGTACAAAATGTAAAGCATTACGCAAAACTCATAACTATAGGTAAGGATAGGAACAAAAACTGATCTGAAAACAGAAAGCTTTGCTTTTGTAAACAGCTCTTGTTTCAGTACAACTGATTGGTAAAGCTGATGCATTACTGCATTTGCTATTCCAATACGTGTGTCCAGTTTGTTGTCCTGCCTATCATTGTTCGAGAATGTGACTTCAAGATACTTAAATTTCTCCGTCTACTGAAGAGTTACTCCGTTTGTTTGAAAAGAACATTGGACAGGGTGCCTTGACGAACACATAATCTCAGTTTTAGCCGTACTAATTTTTATTCCAGTATCCAAGCATGCATCAGAAAACCGATCAAGTGCATATTGAAGATCACTTTTGTTCGAGCTTAACAATGCAAGATCATCTGCAAACAGCAGGCGTCGAACATTACACTCCTCAAATTTGACGCCACTACTGGAGAAACTGTGTTCGTCTATCTTGTCCACGTATATAATTAATAGATGAGGAGAAATAACACAATCCTGTCGTAGTCCAACACTGACACCAAAAGGCCTTGTTTTCATGCCATTGACACAAACACATACTTCTGACTGTTTGTACAAGGATTTGATAATAGCTTATAGCTTATCTTTCACGTCATACTCCAGCAGTAGTGCCAACAGCTTGTCTCTTGAAACACGTCATATGCTTTTTCAATATCTACAAAGCATGTATATACCTCTTTGGTATATTCCCACGATTTCTCAAAAACTTGCTGAGGGGAAAAGATTTGGTCCATGGTGGATCTGCCAGGACGAAATCCGCATTGTGCATCCTATAGTTGAGGTTCGACTATTTCACTACATCTCTTTTCGAGGCATTTTGCATAGACCTTTCCAGGAAGACTTAATAAAGAAATACCCTTGTAGTTAGTGTATTTCTTCTTGTGTTCTTTTTTGTGAATAGGTATCAACATCCTGGTCTGTCACTGGTTCAGTATCTCACTATTTTTCCAAGCTACTTGGCACACACAAGTCAGCCAACAAACCACAACGTTATTCATGACCTTTAACATTTCAAGTCAAATATCATACTCATCAGGAGCTTTGCCAGCTTTCAAAGATTTGATTGCTGTGCTCACCTCTGCTTCGGTTAGATAAATTTCTTTACCAATTTGTTTTTCGGATGTTTCCAAATGTTGGACTGTTACTAAATTTAAGAGCTGACAAAAGTATTCTTTCCAACAATTTAGGATGCCCTTTTAATGCTTCAGAGCACACTATTAGTATCCTCAATAAAGGTGGCAACTGGTGTTCGTTTGCCGCGCAAACGACGTATGGTTTAACAAAATACTTTGTTTGCCGATCCGTAGTCTGTATCCAACTTTTGTCCAAATTTTTTTCATGACTTTTTTTTAGATTGTTTGACAATAGTGGGAGCAGTCTTACGTGCTGCGAAGTACCGCAATCAGATTTGCTCAAAAGATTTGTTCGTTAACGAAGCTCTAAACGCAGTTTTCTTTGCACGGATAGCTTCTTTAACTTCTTGCTTCCACCAAGCAGTTCTTTTCTCAAAATCCATTTGACCTACCACACAATTTCAACCACAACTAGAAGCTGCAGATTTAATGAATATTGATTTAAATAAATCCCACATAGTTTTGACGTCTTCAGTATAGTCAGAGAGTTCTCTAAACATGGAAGCAGTTTTGTTTGCAAAAGTATGTCTCATCTTTTTATCGGCCAGTAACTCCGACTTTATTCTTATGCTCTTTGTGCTCTGAATTGTTTTCCTGTTCTTGGATGGTTCAGGCCTTTTAAAATACAGACAACTAGGGTGATGGTCGTTAGACAGTTCAGCTCCTCTTTTAATAGAAATATCGACCACAGAAGAAAACAGGTCCACTGAGACAATATGGAAATCAATGATAGAATGCTGTCCCACCGAATCTCTTTACCAGGTGTACTTGGAAATCCCCTTGTCCCGAAATAAGTATTCACTATGCACAATCTGATGATGGCACAGAACTGTAGCAAACACCTTCCATTTCTGTCTCCTTGTCTTCCGATAACACCGTTCCATGTTTGCAATCAGTATTCACGTGTGCATTGAAATCACCCAGTAGGACAATTGATTCTGCAGATGTTAGTTCCTGTAAAGCAACACCTACTTCATCTAAAAAAGGGTGGTACTGTGCTTCAGTGTTTGGGTGCGTACACCTGCAAAATGCCCAGTGACCGCTCCTGTAGCCTAAGCGTAAGGAGACAAACCTTTCCTCCGAGTGGAATCCAATCAATGACACAGTGGACCAATCGAGGGCTTACAAAAATGCTTATCTTTGCTTGAGTGGACATATTTCTACCTACACCTGAGTCTAACCTTTGTTCAACTCAACAGTATCAGAGCCACGACACTGGGTAGAGGAAACTCCAACAATATTAAGATGATTCTGCCTCCCAAACCAGTTCCTGTTCTTTTCCATTGAGTGAAGTGACGTTCCAATTGCCCATGCAAAGATCCCGCTGTTTGGGACCAACTCGAGTACAGATACTGTGCGCTGCTCCCATTTACTTCCCAAAACGCGTAGCAAATACATTGATAGGTTTCCGGTTACGGTCATCTTGTGGGGGAGAATGTAGCTTACTTTTCGAACGGGCCTCTCTGCCTAACGCCCGAACTCGGATCTTTTTATTCTAAGCGACGCCGGTGCAGTATGAATATTGTCATTTGGAATATTTATTTTTCTACATTTGTTAGATGGCTTTTGCTCTGTTTCTCACCTTCAACCTTACCGCCATGGGAAGCTCTGAAAGGAGTTGAAAACTCTAGAAGGTATTGCTCTCAGGATCATGGAAAACGCAAACCCCTCGACAACGCTAAGGTAGCAATCTATTGAAGAGGTCGAAACAAAGTAATCTCTGAAAAAAGACTTTTTTTTAGAGATCACACATTTTCGAAACAAAGTGATCTCTAAAAAACATTCTTTATTATTTGGATACCTCCGTTATGGTGCTGCTATGAAAAAATAGAGCAATGTTTCGCGTAGGGGATCCACTTTTTGACGTTTTTTTGGGGGCTCAAAACGGTATAGCTCCGTTCGCACCGTACTAAAGCCATCACTGACTCCATCAACTTTGGCTTTATCGCAGCTTATTAATTTTATCGAAGCTTAGGAGCAAAACTGCAAAGAGACAATAGTTGAACCATGATCATTTAGATCAGTGTTTCTCAAACTTTTTCAGTCAAATTCGGTCAGGCGCCCCTTGGTTTCCAGCTCGATTACCAGCGCTCCCTCGCTTCTTTTTTAAGTGAAAAGAATATTAGATAGAAAATATTTATTTCAAAATCTGTGATTCTGCTATTTTTCTCCCAAAATTGTGGTGATCTCTAAAAAAAAAAGGTCTTCACCCTGAATCAATCTTGTATTAATCGTCCTTCATGTATATTTCTTCTCATTGTTTCCTATCGCCCCCTTGTTCTCTTACCGCCCCCTTAAATCGTGCCAACGCCCCTTGGGGGGCGGTAGCGCCCACTTTGAGAACCACTGATTTAGATGATCAGAAAGACCAAAATAACATTTTGTTCCATTTTTTCGATCTACATTGGTAAAGACTTTACTGTTATTATTTATGTAAAGTAAGCCGGGCTTTACAAAAAATAGGCAATTTTTAAAAATTAATATTTAAAGGCAACTGATAAATCAGCATACAACACTAAATTACAAGTTAAAAAATTCGTTTCAACTTACTCTGCATTATCAAGATAATTTATTACATCTACGTATGATAAAGAACTTTTGTCGATATCACTTGGAATCAGCGAAAAATTTTCCATATCGATCCAAATAAACTAATTTCTAAAAGGAAAAATTTAAATGAAACAAATTTTGAAATTGTATTTTCAATTTTAATTATTATAAAGTATTTATTAATTAACCCAATTTTTTTGTGATAAAAAATTGGCGGCTGCTAGACCTATATAAAAAAGATATTCACAGCTAAAATACCAGCAATTAGTTGAAGCGCAAGTGACTACGAAGTTGTTACTGGTTCCAAAAATTTTTATTAAAAAAAAGTTGCTGTAAGCATTTCTTTTTCGTGAGATCTGCTCAAAAATCTGGACACAAAAATATATATTTTTTTTGTGTTGGGATATGTAATGCTAGTAATAAAAAAAATGAACCGAAACGAAAAAAAAGTTGTCATATTAAAACGAGCACATCTGCTTTCACTGTCAGCTTGCACGGCACCTGTTACAGGCCAAGTTTACTTCGTTACTACTATGATGAACAATTGAAACCTCGAAGGCGAAAGCTCGTATATATTGTATTTGATGCCATCATTAATCATATTAATTCTCAAAACAGTTTATTATAAATTGTGTTGACAAGCAATCTTTATAAAAAAAAATTGGGCAGTAGAATTCGAACAGCAATTTATTCTTTATATATCTGGAATTATTATTTTTAATTACGGACGAATGAATATTGATAATGCATTACTAAAATCCTGCTTTTGTAAAAACATTGTAATGACAGGCTTTAAAGCACTTAAAGCTTAAATTATTGATAGTTTGACCAGGTTTTGTTTGTATAGTCTGAAAATTATTGGAAATTTTAAGGTTAATTACAGCTTTTCATAGATCGTTATAATCCAATAGCATGTTTTTATATCATTCCAAAAACAAACTTCAGTAACTAAGCGATTTAAAACGAAAAACGCTCGATTTGAGTTCCGTTTTTGTTAGAACTCGTCGGTGATGCATATCAGACTTGGATTTGAATCAATTGGATGTTGACCTACACGCAGTAGACAACATCACTAGACCAAACACCTGGACAAGCTATCAACTTTAATAGCTACAAGTTTTTCCGGCTTTGCCCCGCAAAAAACATCCACTATAATGATAAGACCAAGGCCACATTTCATGACCGGGATTTACCTGACTAGCGTTAAGCATGCGCTTACTCTTAGAAGTTGAAAAGCGGAGAGAAATATGATATAATTATGAACATGAGGTATTTGGGCTATTGAAAAACTAAGCCAAATAAAATGAAAATTAAAGAATCCAGTTTCTTTCTTGTTAGACCTTGTCACCGATCTCCAACAAGAAGCAGTAAAGCGATTACCTTTTTTTGGAGATGTCAAGATTTTCCGGTCCCGGTCAAAAGTTTGTCAGTTGGTTTTGAAGTTTTACATTGTGAAATGACTACTATTTATTGCTGTTTGCTAATGACGAGAATAGGAGTTGAACCAAGACCATGTTGATTGCCATCGCATTAAAGCACTCTTCATACTCCTCAGCCATTTTGCCGACTGAAAAATTTACGGTTATACAACTCCTTTAATTTTTTTAAACGCTTAGTTCATAATTAGTCACATAAGATATGGCATTGCAACTTGGTAGAATGGTAATAAACCTACAGCTCAAAAAATTCAAGAAATTGCGAATAAATTTATCAGAATGACTTTTGGATTGCATCATATAGATACAAACACAATGCAAGATAATGGCATAATGACAATTGATCTAATAATTAAACTAGAACTCTGTAGTTTTATGTACAAATACACGAAAGCTTGTTGCCATCATGCTTTCGCAATACAAGATTGTAGGCAATGACTTACAAATAAACTCAAGAAGTTAATCTAAATTTTTTCATCGTTTTGTAGATTGAATGTGACCAAACAGTTGTAAAAGCATAAGTGCTGATTCCTTTGGAATAATGTCCCGTATAATTTAAGGGAGTCTGAGTTTTATAAAAATTTTCGTAAAACATTTTTAAAGTAGGCTATCTTTTACAAAAATAAATCATTAATTTTATAAAACAGATTCAACAAACTTTTAAAAAAACTTTTTCTGGTTGTTGTTCTTTTTTTTCAGGAAGTTTCAAATATATAGTAATTTGATGAAGAAACAAAAGTACGAGCTCGAGACAATCTGGAAAAAAATTAGGCCGATACATCAATGAAGGAATCGCCGATAGCGATGAAAATTTAATTGATTTTCTTCATGGGAGGCACATAATTATGTTATTGCTTTCACAATTTTTTTTTCCGGCCGTATACAGTACATTGGAAATGCTCCTTTTGACCCGCGGCAAGATTTTTTTGTTGGTTTCTTTGCCTGTCTGACCCTTTTGGTCACAGAGTTTCCCGTTTCTCCCACTCATGATTAGTCCTATGCAACATTCTCTTTATATGGCTCGGAGGTGTATATTTTATTGTTGAGTTATTACTAGTTTTTGCGCTCATAAATAATATATATACCTAATTTTTTCTAATTTATCTTAATCGTTTTCTTTTTTCTTCCGTTTTAGATTGACTTAAGCCACTTTCTTTTAAAGATTCAGGACGCTGTGTTAATAATGTTTATAGTTCAGCTGTTGTTTCCTATTTTGCAATCACTTTGTCAATAGCAAACTCGGAAAATGTAATCACTTGATTACAAATAAAACTGAAGAAATGAGAGATTTAAAGATTTGTGAAATAAAAATACTTGCAATAGCAGGCCATCATAAAAATAATGAAGTTAATTTTGCGACGATTTTTTCGGGAAATAAAGAATTTTTGTATCCAAAGCTTTCATAAATAATAAGTAGTGCGCGGATGAAAAAGATACGATTTTGTGACTTCCGAAAAAAGATAATCCTATTGCCTATTGTACAAATCAAAAAAACATAATCTCCCTTATCAACTATATTTTTTGAAAAAAAAAATAAATTTTTTTATAATTTTAAAATTATTATATATAAATACTCGGAATTCACTAAAATTTTAAAGTATGCAGAAAATCCTCGGGTTAAAAGTCTCGATCTCGAAGCTCCATATCTCGAGTCCAGCTCTGGTAATAGACTATAGTATTAGCCAACTATTTTTGTGAAGTTCTGAGCTTTGGGAAAAAAACGTTTCTGTTTTAGTTTTGAAAATTAAAGCTTTAAAAAAAATAGAGCGTTCAAAAATTTAAGATTATCTTAGATTTATTGAGTGCTACAAATTGCATTTCACAAAAAAGTGTGTTTTTCTTTGATTTTTCAAAAAAGGAAAAATGTCAAAATGATTCATTGATGGTTTAATTTTTAAATTCAATTAATTTTATTTGTGAATAATGTAAAGTTTAACTTTTGTGGTCTCGAAAGTGTACTGGTGGCCTTAGTTTCAAAATAATGTGGTAGGCCTATCGGTCTTGTATTTTTTAAAATTCTACTCAAGACCAGACATTTTTTAAAACTTTAATTTATTGCTTGATGCGATTGTGATGATTCTTGCAATTCGATAAAAAAAACACATTCAATGGAGAAGCTTTATTGAAATTAAAATCAGAATATTTTTAATCTTAACTTGTTAAAAGATTCAGTGAATTATAGCAGTTAACCCTGTTGGATGAAGATTTTAGGACGATTCTCGTGAAAAGCATCTCAGTTAAAATTCTTCTTTTTGGCAGACAAGAATCAGTCTAAAACTTGTAAAAATTTACTTTTATTATTTTATTAATTTAAATTAAATGAATAATACAAATGATAAAAGTAAATTTCAACAAGTTTTGGACTGATTCGCGTCTGCCAAAGTAAAGAATTTTAACATTTTTAATCTTTTAATTTTGTAGTTTTCTCGCGTCTACTTCATGAAAAGTTTTTATTATGATCTGTCTGATAGTGATGACGTCATGTTAAGATAAGGACTGTCAAAAATTTGACACCAGAATCAGGGGCGCGGGAGTTTTTTCCCGAGAGGGGCAAAATTAAAAAAAAACCATGTTTTTGTTGAAAGCGGACTCTCAGCCAAATCAAAATTTTGGCAACCTTGGTTTTTTAAAAACGCACCATACTTGGTGCAAAAAATAAAAACCTAATAATCTTTAAAAAAAAAGGGGGGGTCATCACTTTCATTGATTGTTCACATTCTTGATTTCCGTCCAAAACCATAACAATATTGAAAAAAAAGGTCATCAATTTCTTTGATCGTTCAAATTTTTATTTTTTATCTCAAAAGCATAGTGATCTTTAAAAAAAGGTCAACACTTTCAATCGGCGTGCAAAAAAATTGGATTTTTCTTTAAAATTGGAAGTGTGAGGAAAAACCAAAATAAAAGCCTCATCTTTACTCGATCTGATATTTTCAATGAATTTCTAAGAATTTAGAGGCAAATCTAACCCAATGCTTTTGTAGCTGCCCACCTGTCCCCTTCCTTTTTCAAAAAGGCAAATTTGATTCCATGTCCCCTCCCACATTCAGCCTCTCTAGGAGCAAAAGGCCAGTTCCCCCTCTTCCGGCGCCCCTGATCAGAATAATGACTCAAAGCGGGTTAAATATAAAAATGGGCCTGCCGCAGACATTAAATAGCAAAATAATTATGCGACGGCACTGAGCAAACCTTTCTCATGAGATAAACACCATAGCCTTGCTACATGCTTGTACAACAGGCTACGTTAAAAGGCAATAGGGTAGGGTTGCCATACCGTACGGAATTCCGGACATGTCCGGAATTTTGTTAATTTTTTTGTGTCCGGAAGGAATTTTAAAAAAAGCCTAAATGTCCGGTATTTTTACATTAACTAAAAACAATGTGCAAGTTGTTAAGCACGTTGATTATGGGACGAAAATAGCAAATTCCTGGATTGATTCGAAGTGAAGGCTTTCTTTTTTTTAGAAAACACCATGATTTCGGGACGAAAATAGGGAAATCCGAGATCGATTCAAAGCTCTGTCCTAGATTCGTAAACAAATTTATTTTGTCCGCCCCTACAAAATTTTTTTTCGTTGGTGCGTCTATGTCTGTGCGGAATTCCGCGTATTCAGATATGGCAGCCTACAACAGGGCCATACGAAAAAAGCATGTTAAAAGGCAACTTTGCATTTTTTCAGAAATAAAAAATTATTGTTTGTGGAATTTTATCTAAAGTGTTCTTTAATTTTACATAAAATATAGTAGTCACCAGTGGCATGCGGACAGGGTATGCAAGTCATGCTTTGCATGACCAACGAGCTTTTGCGCGATGACCTTTATTTCTGAACGTAATAAAGAACACCGCTACTTTGGGAGGAAACTAGAGAAAGGTGAGGTAATCCGAGGCGAAGACTTTTTTTTACAGAACACTATGATGTTGGGACGAAAAGTAAGAAAGATGAGAGCAATCTCGATTGAAGACCTTTTTTTATAGAGCACTGCAATTTTAGGACAAAAAATGTAAAATTTGGGACTGATTTCAGGTGAAGACCTTTCTCTTTTTTTTAGAAAACACTACAATTTTAGTACGTAAAGTGTAAAATCTAGGACTGATTTCAAGTGAAGACCTTTTTTTTACAAAACACCATGCCTTTGGGAAGAAAAGTAAAAAATTGAAGTCTAATTTCAAGTGGAAACCTTATTTTTTTAGGAAACAACATGATTTTGCGACAAAAATTGATCGATGTCTTAGATTCTTATATAATTTTTTGTCCTACCCTACCAATAAAATACTGCATGTCCTACCCATTAACTATCCATAAAATACCCAATTGCATAATTAGCTTTGGCATACCAAGGGCATATTAACCAGTCTCATAGGTCACCGCACGCCACTGGTAGCCACTAGTGCCACGACTCGTTTTTCGCACAAGATCTTGTACTGTAAGTTTTATTAAAACGATGCTTAGTCGTACAAATTTCTCCAATATAAAATCAGCTGTTTCGCTTTGCAAAAAAACCTAAAAATACATGGTGAAGACAAAAAAATCTTCACTTGCGACGGGCACCTTAACCAAGTAAAAGTTTGCCACGGCGGCCAAGTGAAAACCTTTTATCAGCTTCACCAAGTTTTCTAGTAAAAATTTAATTGAAAAAGTTGATTTTGATATAACAGTATTTCTCAAACTTTTTTTTCGCCGACCCAAAATCGCTAAAACAACGATTTGCAAACATGACTGCGACCCAAGTAAATTTGACTGAGCGTGGTAAAACCGTAGTCATCTCTAAAAAAAAAAGGTCTTCACCTCGAATCGGTCTCCGTTTTCTTGATTTTTATCACCAAAATCTAGTGTTCTTTATAAAAAATAAAAAAAAAAGTTCTTTATCTCGGATCTGATTCCGATTTTTTTCAATTTCCTCTTAATTTCGTAACGAAAACTCAAAAAAGTCCTTCACTTCTCAAATCTTGTGCGCACAGATCTTTTTCTTTTACGCGCGATAATTTACAAGCCTTCGCAACCCACCCGCATAGCCTTGGCGACCCACTTTTGGGTCGCGACACATGGTTTAAGAAACACTGTGATATAATAACAGTATTCAAATAAGAATAAAATTTAAAAAACAAAAAAACTTAATTTTGTAAATGAGTGCTCTTGTATTCAAATTTTTTTAATTTTTTTTAAACTTGTGTGCTTTTTGTAAATTTGCTGTGGCAGCATTGATAGCGATCTCGGTTGGTCAAGTCCAATTCGAAGAAAAACCGATTGAAGTGAGTGTTAGTTTTCGAGAGAAACTAGTTGGTTGAAACGAAACTAAGTGTTTCTCGAGAAATTTATTAAACTAAAAAAAATTTTTGGCTCTGAAGTACATTTTGCGCGGCGCTTTTATCTCTTAGAGCAACTAATTGTTTCTTTTTTTTTACTCTTAATCAAATCATTATTTTCAAATTAGACTCGACCGCCTCGCTTTAGTTTTCGAAAGAATTACCTAGCTTTGGTCTCGATGCATATTCTTCAAAATTGACTTAATTCATTGAATAAGTTTGTAGATGTGAGTTATGAGGGTGCTACAAAGGAATTAAAATGATATAAAATGATTTACATTTTTTTTAAGGTATTTTTTAGGTCGTATTTATTAATTAAAAAAAAAAGTTATTATATTCTTGTTTCGTTTTGTGAAAACGTTTCCTCGTTACTTCTTGCTGTGCTCTAGTGCCGCCGGGTCCTACTAACCGCTCAACCAGGAACAATGATATTGATATTGACAGCAGGAATAATTGATCAAGGTTTTTTGATCTGGTTTGAGTGGTAGAATACGTTAAAGCTTTTACTAAACTTGAACCTTGATTGTTTTCTTCAAGCCAAAACTTCTTATGGTCTAACCAATGCAACCCCTCTCATAAAAACGTTTTCTCTTAACAAATAATTGCAGTCTTTTCTTCGCTTATTAGTTGCAAGTTGGAGCAACTTTGTTTCTTTACAACAATTCCAATACTTTTTATGAGTTTTTTCTTTGTTGTTTGGGATAAAAAATAATTTAATTTTATTTAGTAGCGGCAGATGCCGACACTTCAAACAGCGCTGCGCGTACGAGTATAGGCCTGTAAAATTTACTTTTTTTGACAGCATATCAGATACGCTTTCTTTTATTTCTGCTCTTCCACACAACAAAACGTTACAATAAAACAACACAAACGATTCGACATTCTTTTTCTTTGTATGGCCGTATTGAACTGGTTGCTGGCTTCTGTTTTAACCGGAGTCGCCATGATTGAAAGCAAGCAAGATAATGCTATTAAAAATTGATCGTAAAGTAGTTTTTTCAAAGGCACAATAGATATTACTTAGGCAGACTGAAATATCAGATTTGCACCGTTTTGATCTTAAGTCAAGAGTCTTGTGACCGAAGCTATTTTGCCGACAAAAAATGGCTGCATTGTAAAATGTCCAATAATCCAATAAAAATGGGATAAATTACAGGTAACGTTAAAATCTTTTTAAAAAAATAAAACTCAGTAAACCAATCACCACAAAACTGGGACCCAGAAATGACAATTTTTTGCAATGTACTTTTGATCAGAAGATTGGTCGAGTTAGAGTTGGAAAACAACTGTAAAAAGCTTAAAATGGCTACTTTGAGAATAGGCAAACGGCGCCTGCGGGTCACATGTGGATCCCCGACAAAGCCTTAACCTTAAGTAAATAAAGCAAATATCTTATTGGTCTTCGACCAAAATTCCAGATATTTTATTGGCAAAATTTACGTTGAAAAGGAAGTGAAGACTTTTTTCTTGGTTTTTTAACAAACTGTAGCTTTTTTATTTATCATATTTTGATTTTATTATACTAAAGTGGAGCCCTCGAATAAAATTAATTTTTAAATGCGGCCTTCGAGCTAAAAAGTTTGCCCCTGGGCTAGCTTATTGGCCTTCTACGAGGGTGCTGCGGTACTTGTTTCGCTTATAATTGCAGAAGGTGCCCCAAACTTTTTAAGCGCTGATTTTCAATCTTGGCCAATGGTTTGTGGCCTTACCACCACTGGCCCCACTCCTTGTCAATAAATAAACTAAAAACGTTTTCAATTTAAGTATTTTGAAGTTGTAAAAAGCAAAAATTTTGAAAATGTTTTTGATGTCGACTCCATTAAGGATAACAAATACATTTTCATTTAAATAATAGTGTAATTATGCAAACATGCAAAAGCGCGAAGTTAACTGACGAAAACATATTTTCTTGTTTGTTTTCACACACTTGTGGCATTCTCACATATCATATCAAATTTAAAACCTAATAGTAAATTATGTGCAGTAGAGCACTGTTTCAAATGTCGATATATTAATATGTAAAGTAGAGGAGTGATAAAGAATCGCTTTGTCTTTTAGTCCCCGATGTCCCACATTTCGACCTTTTAAAAAAAACCTTAATTAATTTTTATGCGTCTTTTTGGTAAAAGCATAATGGATAAATTCAGCAGATTTATGCTTAAAACTAGGTGGTAGCTTCTATAACGCTCTTTACAGTCACTTTTTTATAAAGTAAATTTGACAGACAATAACAAAGCTTAAAATTTAACAAGCACTGATGAGCTTAACCTTATCCGTGCAGGTCTCCTAAACTAGACAATTTCTAACCATTTGGCATTTTTATTGTTTTCTTTATTTACTTCTTAATACAAACTTCTCAAAATTGGGGCTTTTGCGGCAAAACGATGTGTCTCGACTTCCGTGGCCCGTGACCACCCCCGACGGACTTGCACACTATTAAGGATTTCATATTAGCGGTATAATTTAAAATGACGTTTTAATTTTCAACTTATACCAACCAATAATTGTAAATAACCAGGAACGTACGTGCCATCAGGAGAGGCAAGTGAGGCAAAGTGCCTCACCTGTGAAAATTAAATAAAGCAGAAATAAATTATTGAAGTCATAGTCTTTGCGAAATGGTTGCAACAATGCAACATGCTATTAGTTTAAAAAAATTAGTAAAAATTATACCGTACTTGTATCAGTTTAATTAGTTTTGCTTTTAACCCTAACTTTGGATTGTTTAATCATTGTATTTTCAGCGCAGTAATTATTTCGTCAAGCGTTCTTGTCAACAGAATGGCTAATACGCTAGTGAGGCAGCTTCAAGACTGCCTCTTTTCTGAGAAAAAAAGAAACAAAAGTGAAACAATATAGCGCTTTTTCCTCTTTTGGTGAAAATATTTGTTAAAATTAGGGAGATTCGAGGCATGCCGCAATTCTGACTTTTTGGAGAAAAAAAGTTTTTCTTACTTCGACATTTGCTAAACAAGATTAATGAATTTGTTTTCAGTAAGTCAAAATATACGCATTGTGCAACTGCAAAGCAATAAATTTATTTTAAGTTGTAGTAATAAAAGATGCTTTTGTATTTAATTAAAGAAAACTTTTAACATTAAGCTTTCAATTTCATTTTAGTATATTTATAATTTTTTTGGGGGAGCATTTTTATATTTATAACATACATTTCTAGCTAACTGTACCTAACCTTTGACGCGTTTTTGTGGTCAAAATCGCTGATATAGGCGAGGTGCGGCACTGACAATCTTGCCTCTCTTCAGACACTGAAAGTTTCATAAATTGAATGAAGTGTGCCATTTTTCTTATTGGCAAAATCGGCGCGAATCTATGCTGAACGGATAGGTATTTGACGCATGCCATAAAGAAAAAGATAATTCGCTTTGCTTTATTCTCGCAAAGTTGGAATAAGCGCATTGCAGAAGTTTCCGACTACAGTATAAGTTTAAAGTTTAAGGATAACAGACGAAGATTTAATATTGAAGCTAAGAAACTTTTCAAAACTAAGCTTTCAATCTAAAGTTAACATCTTAAAGAAAGGTAGGCCTATTCCAGATCTAAAAAATTTGCTTTAGACAACTGGACGAAAAAAAGTAAATCGCTCCTTTCATAAGGAGTGGTACACAAGAAAGAAATGTTTGTGTGGATGTGCTTTAAAAAATCGTCTTTTCTGCTATCCCTGTCTCTTGTTCTCAACAAGTGACAATGTTTGGACTAAAACTGAATTTTGTGACTTGAAGAATTTGCCGAGAAGTCTTAGCAAACATGAGAAATCCAATATTCACATTCAAATTCAAATTTCTTTCAAAACGTTTGGAACTTCAAGAATTCATTTGGCCTTAATTGAACAGCAGAGACTTAAGTCTATCACAAAGAATATCAGCCTTCACAACTCCAAAGTTATATAAAATCGAGAAATTTTAAAGGTTCTCATTAATGGAACATGCTACCTAGTTAATCAAGAGTTGGCCTTTCGTAGAAATGATGAGAGTGCGACCTCGTTTAATCGTGGCAATTACGTCGAACTTATTTACGCTTTGCTGAAAACGATGAAAGAATTTCTCGTCATTTGGAGACTTCCACAGTGTTTTCTGGTTTGTCCAAGCGAATAGAAAACGATATGATTGAAGTAGTGGCAGAGGTTATTCAAACTGATATCAGAAAAGGTATAAATAAAGCCTCCTTTGTTGCTGTAGAAGTTGACGAGACGACAGATGTTACGCAAAAGGCCCAGATTTCTGTTATTTTTCGTTTTGTATGTGAGGCTTCATATATAGTCAAGGAATAGTGAAGACAGACGAGCCTCTGCAATAGCTCAATATGTCTTGGAAATATTACATAAGTTCAACTCTGTGGAAAAGCTGGTAGCGCAGACTTATGACGGAGCATCTGTAATGTCATCTGAATTAAATGGGGTGCAAGCCAAGATAAAGGACGATGTGCCCGAAGCAATTATTTTGCATTGTTATGCCCACAAACTGAACTTGGTACTCCTACATTCAGCAAAATGTACGCCTGAGTGTAAAGCATTTTTTAAAACGCTTGAGGGTTTAAATGCATTTTTTAGTAAATCGACTAAACGCATTTACTTATTGAATATTGTGAAGCGTCGTTTGCCACGGGCATCACCCACAAGATGGAGCTCAAATTCAATTCTTGGAAACGGTGAGCATGTACCACTTTGATCTACCTATGGTTTTCCATGCTATTGGTGATGCTGAAGTGGGACAATGATTCGGTAATGAAGGCAGCTGGATTTGAGCGGTGGCTATAAAAGACGAATACCTGCTTTTTGATTATCGCTTATGAGGAAATTTTTAATAAGACTGATGCGTTGTTTAGAGTGCTGCAAAAGAAATTAGTGGACATTGCATTTTGCTGCGCGCAAATACGCGACGCGATCGATTATGTTGAGCGACAGTAACAAGAGTTTGACAGTTTTTATCATCGATTTGAGCAGAAATGTGCAAAACTTCATCTTACTGACACCGGCGATATGCGTCAAATAAAAGACAAAAGAAAACAAACATTTTACAATATTTTGGATGATATTATTGTTCAACTAAAATCGAGGTTTGAAAATTTCAGTAAACTGTCCTTTCTGGGTTTGGTCGATTGTTTAAAATTTTCCGAAATGGCTCAAGAGTTTGATGACACCAAATTACAGAGCCTGTCAGAAAAGTATGCTAAATTTTTCGACTGTTTAAAACTAACGGCAGATCTCATTGGACTCTACAGCTCACAAACAGTTGACAATGAATGTAAAACTCCAGTAAAACTTCTCAGTTTTTTGTACCAGAACAATTTAATTCCAGTTCCGGAGGCGACAAAGTTACTGAAGCTAGTGCACACAGTACCCGCTACAACATCATCGGTGGAAAGATCCTTTTCTGCACTGAAGAGGATCAAAACGTATAATAGAAATCGAATTGAAGAAAAGCGCCTTTCATCGTTGGCAATAATCACATTTGAGAAGGAGCGACTACAAAAGTTGCGACAAAATAAAGAGGATTTCTACAACAACGTCATAGATATTTTTGTCCAAAAGCATAGGCAAATGGATTTTTTTTTTCAAATAAATGTGGAAGCATGCTGGTTTTTATTTTATTTAGTAGGTAATTGTCATTTGTTGTTGATTAAAAATTATTTCTTCCTCACCAACCAAAAGCCTCACCGCACGTCACTGATCTTAGCACATTGTAAGTAGATGTTTCTGCGACTCGCACTAAGATAATTTCACAAGCTTAACAAATCTATCTCGACCAAACAAGTCCTTTTTGACTTCAGTTAAATCAAAATTTTTGTAAAGTTTTTTCATGATCTTCGGGTGTTGCGTATCAACCTCCAACCAAATCCACCTAAAAACATTCAATTATCAGCAATTAGAAGACAAAGAAGAATTTACATTTTTACCCATTAACAGATAAAAGAGTAGAAGCTCGATCAACAATTTCATTTATAACATCAAGACCATCCTCTCCTCCGTCTAAAGCCAACTTGCTTTCGAAGCTGATTAAAATAGAAATTTCAACGTCAAAAACAAGAGTCAAATTAAAACACTTTAACACAATAAAATTTTATAAATCAACTTTTTCAAACACTTGTCAGTGCAATTCTTAGTTTTACCAAAAAATGTGTTAAGAAGTCATTTCACAAAACTAGTAACGCATTTTGGGGGGGCATTATGCCATGCCCCCTCTCCCGCTTGAAGATCACAAAAACGAGAAATCCGAGACAGATTTAATGTGAAGACCTTTTATTTATTATTTTTTTTAGAGAACACTATGTTTTTGTGACAAAAATTCGACTAAAACAAGACAGATTTACAGTGAAGAATTTTTTTCTTAGCTACCGCTTAAAAATATTTTTCCACTCAGCATATATGGTTGTATGGCTCCCCGCTTTCAAAAACCCTCAGTACGCCACTGCACAAAACTGTAAAGCAGTTGTAATATTAATAAGCTTGCCTTAATATTTCACTTTGCAAAGACGGTATGTCTTTTGATGGTATGTATGGTGGGTTGCTCACTATTCCATGAAATTGATGAGTTGTTGAAAAAGACTTTATATCACAATGAAGTAGCTTAAAAACAATACTGCTGTAAAAAAACCTTCTTCTTTGTCATTATAACTTACAAACTCACTGAAAATTTAGTGAAACCAGTTTTAGCAGCATTCTGTTTTGTTAAATTTACAGCATTCTCGTCTAGATCCAAAGCAGTTAGTTTGAATGGTTTGGAAATTGTTTTATGGCTATGAGCTTTAAGAAGAGCTAAGGATATAGCTCCACTACCACATCCAACTTCAAGCAAATTAAAATGAGGAACAGAAGTACAATTTATTTCCTGTATTACAGCATCAACTAAACCCTGAAACAAGAATCAAGTTTTGGTAATTTATATACCTTTTTAAATATAAAAAAAATGTTTCAGGCAATAATTGTTAAACAGTTAATATTTTCATTAAAAACAATGAAAATGCAACGACCTAATTAATTGATCTAGCTAATAAAATTTTCAGATAAAATCCATAACTGAGAAAAAACTAGCAAGAAAATCCATTATTATTATAAATATACCATCATCATAACAAGCCAGACAGCATGGATAGATGATTCTTCAATAGTTGGTCTAATTATAAAGTCTTTGTAGTTGTTCTGTGATTCACAATTATAAATGAATCTTATGATGGTGATATAATTATGATAATAATAGATTTTCTTACAACTTTTTTCTTGAATTAGATAAATATTCGTACTACGAATTTTTTTTTAATTTTTTTCATTTCAGGCATGACTTTTTGGTGAGATGCTTTTGATGTAGCCCTGTTTTAGCAGCAGGCCGTTTCAGCAGCTGGAGTAAAGATATGTTTACAATTACAACCAACTTGTAACATGTAAATAACATTGGATTGTCATGACGGAGTAGAAATATGCTGGTGCCATGTGAAAAGGAATAGTGTTAGAGACATTACAGTAAATCAAGATGTCCCAACAGTTAGTTGATTGCGACCTAAAAAATTGTAGAACTTTAAACAATAAATGGGAAAATTTATGTTGTAACATCAAAAAAACTCCAATGTGTTTATTGGTTATAGTTGAAACAACTGCAGCACAACAAAAAAATTTATGCCCTGTGGCCCACTGAAAACAGCACCATGGGCCACCAGTTGAAAACCACTGTTCTAGATTTTTTTTAAATTTACTAATTAGCAAAAATTGTATGCTAACAGCTACCATCACCACTAACTGGCTCTCTGTAAACCTGGCATTAGTATTTTTGAATGTTATTCAAGCTGCCAAAACTACTCACCATCAAACTGGCTTACCACTGAGAAGTCTGGTTTTGGTTACAAATACAAAGATATTGCTGTCAAGTTTAAATTTTTTCCTTTGTTTTTTTTAGTCACTCAGATGGTATAAATAAAAACAGCTTGTTTTAACTGTTAAGCAAAGGAAAAGTGCTTTTAAGTGCCTTTTTTAAGGACACAGTACATGAAAGGACTAGTAGTTGAACTGACACCATGTCAATTACAATCATATCCAAATAATGCTTTTTACTTGGCCACAACTAATCAGATGTTGATGATGTTGTAAAAATATTGATAATTATTAAAGTTAAACATTTTAGAACATTGCTATATTGTCATGAAACAAAAACACAAAATGACTGCTTACATGAGTTTCAGACCTTGGTATAAAAACAGGTTGCTGCATTTTTAAAGTTAAGTCAAAAAAATCCCATTCCTCAATTACATACTGAATTGGTACATATGAAAGACGTTTTTGACACAGAAAATCTATTTTAAGATCTTCTTTTTCTGTTAAATTCTGTCTAGCATTAAGACAATTAATCTGAAAAAAATGCAATTTGGTTAAATAATTTACTATTGTAGATGAAATCAGTTACTTCAATACAGAAATTAGTTTGTGAAATATAAATTAAAAATTTTTAAATCAAAACTAATAAAGATTAAAAATCAGTTAATCACATGTGCCTTTAAAAAATAAAGTATCAGCATAAAATTGATTTTGTAGTTTTTTAATTTGTTTATTTAATCTCATGATCTTCATCAGAAAAATGTCCAGTTGCTTTAAAAACTTTCAACTTTGCCGAACTTGGCATCCGTGCTTCTGAATGGACAAATCACAAATATAAAGTGGAGTACTGTGAAAATGCTTCCAGGCTCCGTGTTTTTGTGCCTGGGACCAGTGCCAGGCCTGTTGGGATGGGCTTACCCCAAGCAGCTTGGGTTAAGCTCAACTGCCTGCAGACTGGTGTTGGGTGATTTCATTCGTCAATGCACAGATGGGTCTCGCTCCTTCACCAAATTGCAAGTGTGGCACCTCTGAACAAACCAAACTGCAGACCATATTCTAACAGCATGCCCTATACATCAGGCACCACATTGAGCACAAGGTATGACGGTTTTGGATGACAAAACCCAATGCTGGCTTAACAACATCACTGCCAGCATCTGATCAAGGCAGTACAGAAGCCTGGGGTAGTAAAAGGATAAACCCTTGGTCCCAGTCCTGTTTGTGTCTGACCTGGAATGGATACCCTTCCAAACAACAACAATGACAACAACAAAAAACTTTCAGATTTTATATAAACCAACTTTGAACAGAAAATTCATTCAAAAAGTTAAATTTTGTGTTGAGCATGTGAACTTAAATTTTCATACAACTGGAATTTTAGTTGCAAAAAAAAGTCAAGCTAAAAAATAACAAGCTGAAAATATTATGTATCAAAAAATATGAAGCTATAAGCATTACTCAAACTTTTAGTTGTGACCAGAAAAGATAAAATCAAATCCCATTGCTGACTTTGCAAAAAAAATTTTTTTTTGGTAGGTTACATGCACTATTTTAGGGTGGTCCAAGTCCTGTAAGCCACTTTCAAAATTTTGTGAAACTTGCAGGCCATAGTTGTTTGAAAAACATCAATAAAAATTATTATTAAACTTTTTTTAATTTTCAATTCAAACTGCCATTTGAAGTCTATTTAATTGGTAATGTCAGCTAGTCTGCAAAAAGGTATGATGTTGAACTCAAAGTGAAGACCAAAAAAATGTTTTCAGTTTTATTTCTAGTAACTTTGAGGACAAAAATACTTCTTATTTGCTTGTTTAATGTGATGATCTTCCTTTCCAGAAGCTGATTGACAATATCAGTTGAATAAATAGCAGAATTTGGACAGCAGTTTGAGTTGAAGACCAAATAAAGATCATCACATTAAACAACAGGTATTCAGGTGTTTGTAGCTTGCACTGGCAAAACTAGAAAAAAACAAAGAGGCCCAGAAACTACTTTATTACTAACTCCAGTTTTTTTTCTCTTATTGTATTTGCACAGGCTTTTTCAAATGGTGTGATGTCATAATCATTGCATTTTATATAAAAAGACTAGAAAAACCAGTATCTTGTCACAAAGAAATGCATTTAATTCTTATTTTGAATTAACTGCTGCAGATGCTTGCTGAAGTGATATAACTCTTAAGAAAAGCAGTTAAGTAACTTGTAAATAATTTAACAAGGTCTTTTTAAAAATAACAGTTAAAAACAGCTGTTAAAGTTAAAGTTAAGTAAAATAACAGTTAAAAGTAAAAAGATACTCCTAAACATTTTTAAAGAAATACTTAGTTGCTGAAAACTGCAAAAAGGTCAAACATACTGCTACTGCATTCCTTAGTTAAAGCTAACAGGTGTAGAAAGTGTAAGCATAAAAATAGCTTTAGCAAGAAAATTAGAACCTAATACAGCTAAGCACTTATTTTAGAGCTCATTGCTAAACAAATTTACATCTTGTTTGTTATGCTAGTTTTTCAGAGTTAAATTAATTTATAGACATTCATTATTTTTAGTCATGATTACCCCTCCAGAAAAAATACGAAAACTATCATCTTATTTTCAAAAATTAAATTTAACCAGGCTTTCAAACAAAGCAAGCTTTCATGATATTGATTTTACAGAAAGTCTTCCTAGTGCATCTCAACAATTATCATTGAGCAGTACTTTTAGTGCTTCTCATTTGCAATCTCAGATATTTTGTTTGCTACAGTAAGCAAGAGTACTACAGGTTTACCACAAAATCAGCTCCTGTCAGAATTTAACAGACTCGATATTTTGGTAACTATATTGAAACTAGATTTAATACACCATATAGTTTGAAACCAGAATTGCTCCAAAAATGATGCATACTCAAGCAAAAATACAAGTTTCCTAAGTATTCAAGAAAAGTCAAAGGAAAAAATTGATGTTCATCTTTTTAACAAATTTAAGTGGTTGGTTTACAGTGCAATGAAGAACAAAAGCTTTTGCACGTATTGTGTACTGTTTGCACCAAAATCTGTTGGTAGGTCATCTCTTTGCCTGAATACAGAAAAAGTATTTTTCTGGAGTACAGTGCTATGCAAACATACAAGAATATTATTCAAATGCTGTAATTAAATGTGAACAGTTTTTGGACAATCTAAGCACTGGTACAATCATCGACCATATGAATAATACCAGTTAACAACTTTTCAAGTCAAAAAAAGAATATTTAGAAGGATTTGCCATGGCTGTGCACTTATTAAAAAAGCAAAATTTTTGCAACTTTTTTCTTTTTAACATGCAACTTTTGGATCTCATTTACTGTCAGCCATCATGTTCAATTTTAAAACTTTTTTCTACTCTTGTTTAAAAACCTTCTCTCATACCTTTTTTTTTATAGAATACCATGATTTTGGAATGAAAATTGAGAAATTTGAGATTGATTCCAAGTAAAGATTTTTTTTGGTCTTTATCCTAGAACAGGGGTTCCCAAACTGGGGTACATTTAGGCTGCTCAAGGGGTACATTATTATGTGAAAGACTGTCCTTGTTTATGTTAAATTCCATATCCGGAAGAAATAATAGACTCAAATGTCTAGAATTTTCGAACCCGGTCGATTGGACAATTAAGAGGGAAGACTTTTTTTTACAGAACACCGTGATTTTGGGTTTGAATGGGGAAAATTTGTGGCTGCTGAAAAGGGAAGAGTTTTCATTTTTTAAAGATCACCTTGATTTTCGGCATGAATTGGGAAAATTTATATCTGATTCAAAGTAAAGACCTTTTTTTTCACGAGATCACCTTGATTTTGGGCATGAATTGGGGGAAAATTAGTGACTGATTTTAACTGAAAGCCTTTTTTTAAAGAAACGTCACAAAATTTCAGGGGTACATGCTAACTTGCTATAATGTCCAAAGGGTACCAATAAACTAAAAGTTTGGGAAACCCTGTCCTAGAATCTGAGACAATTTTTTGTACTTGTCAATTTTACTTTACTAAAGTACTAAAAAATAATTTTACTAAAGTACTAAAAAATCATGATTCAGGCAAATGTCAAAAAATTTGGACAAAATTTCATCACCCTCCCAAATCTTTTTGGCTGGTATGCCTATGGTCATCCATGTTTACTAAGTTAAAACATAATGATAAAAATATAAAGAAGATGTTTGAAGTATTTTTTTTAACCAAGCTTAGCTTGCCTATTTCAGGGCTTCTCAAACTTTTTGTTTTGCGACCCCATTTTGAAAAATAAATTTTTATGCGACCCCAATATGTGTTGGCTAATTTTATGTTATTTTTTTCTATAGAAAATCACACAAGTGCATGAAAAACAAAATAGTAACCTAAAGCAAATTAACAAATTTACAAAATCAAGATATTCTCTAAAAGGTTTTTACTTCAAATTGAACTCTTATTTCCAACTTCATAATGATCCCTAAAATAACATTTACAGCAAAATGAGCCTATATGAGGTATTTTTGAGGGGGCCCAAGCAACTGCCTCATTTGCCTTACCCAATATCCACCACTGAATAACACTTTACCTTTTCTAGTTTTTGATTGTAAATAAATATTATTGCAAAAAAGCTAATTTCAAAAGTACAAAAAGCTAATTTGTTTTGCAACCCCAAAATTTGTTAACATGACCCCATTTGGGGTTGCAACCCACAGTTTGAGAAGCCCTGGCCTATATGACCGATTAACATCACGTTGTCCATGTTTACTAATTTAAAATACAGAGAAAGAGAAAAGTGAGTAAGAAAAAAGAGAATGAGAAAAGAAAGTTTTAAAAATGAAGGTAATGGCCAATAGTAAAAGAGATCCCAACTGCAATTTTTTCAAGGTGTGATTGAGCAAAATGTAAGGATAGGATTTAAAAAACAAAAGTAAGTTATGTAAATTGTATTTGGATTAATGATTTAACTAAATTTTGACCTTAAAGCAATTGTAAAAATGACCCAGCCAAACATCAGTCCAGAAATGTATGCCAATTGTTAAATTGCCAAGCAACTTTATACATTGTAAAGCAAAATGTTATTATAGTATACAAACTATTGGCAAAGGATCACCATTTTTCCACAGATAATGTTTGAAAATATTTAGCATTCTATGTAAATAAATCACTTGATTAAAATGCTTGTTGCATAAATGCAACTTTTTCATTAATTTAAATGCAAATTTCTCAGAATTTTATTGCAACAAAAACTTGCCTTACAAATTAGTAAACAAGACAAAGAAATGCAAAGTAACATAAAAACATTTTTAAATAACTTTTTTCTTTATTAACTCACAAATGGATCATTACAAAAACTATAATTGTACATTTTAACTGTAAATTAGTTGAATATTAATATTTTCTTTAATCAAGGAAATTAATGATACAGAAAATTAATTTTAAATAATCTAAAGCAATCAATTTAAAATTATTTTATAAGGCTAATATACACCAAGTCAATTTGGATCTTGTTCATTGTTTGTTATTCTGATTCGATTACCTTTTAAGTATTGGAAATATCCAAAGTTTTTGTGCTTAGTAACAACAAACAGTAAATAAGACCAATCAATTTTATCTTGGAAATGTAAGTATAGCATCAGATGAAAACTTACAGTTTTTTTTCCCAAGACATGAGAAACAATGTATTCAGCAGAAGCATCAGGTTCTGCAATATTGGATTGACTAAATATCTTCCTCCATTTTTTAACTTTTGACTTAACAGTGCTAGCTTTACTTGTAAAACTCTTAACAGCAGAAAGGTTTTCACAACAACAGAATCTATTCAAGATGCAATCGTGTCGAGCTTTGAAAATTTTAGCAAGCATTTTTTAAATTAATATCTAAAACTTTTTTTACATTCTAAATTTAATAGTTATTTTGGATTTCTTCAAGAAGTCACCATAGGCAACTTTTTTTTGGTGAAACCAACGACTTGGCGAAACTAACTTTCAGAAACTTTGCGGGACTTTCCCCAGCTTGATAGTCTTGGCAAGCAGTTCTAAATTTCAATCATATCTCTATTAAATTACAAGCGGACAGCAAAATCTTGGCATCTCCGGAAGCAGGTCAGGGTAATTGCTTACCCTTTCTATTAGCGCCTGTCGCTTTCCTGCGAGTCAGAAGGATAAATATAGCACATTGACTGCCACGCATATTTTGAAAAATTTACCCCAGGGGCCAAAGTTTTAAAATTGGTAGTTGAGTTCAGTATTAGCTTGAAATCATGTTTTGAGGTACTTGGGGTTTATTTGAAGCGTTTTTGTGGTATTATTTTGTTTTTTCTTTGTCAGTCAAATATAACTGACGTGGCCACCCGCGTAATTTTTCGTCAGTCATTTGTGACTGATATGGCACAGCGTGATTGTTACTATACAGCCAGATACGTACAATCACTCATACGGTTTATCGATTTAGCAACTAAAGTATTAGCAATATGAAGCAAAGCTTTTTGTTTTCATTTTAGTTTGGTAAAAAGCAGGCATGTTTGGTGAATATGATCAGTTGACCATAGTTACGTCATAGTAGCTGATTTTGAATAATTAAATTTATGCTGCCATAGACATTATGAAGTGACCTAGGATTTATTAGTTTATGACAGTTTAGTATCAACAAAGTTGCTTTTCCTATTTTCCAAATGATATGGCTTATGTTCATGTTATGATAATACAGATTTGACTAAAGAATAAAGACAGCGTCAGTGCCAGTGTTAAAACCATCAAACCAGATAGATACTGTAAGCCAAAGTCAATAAGAGTATGTAAGTAGCTGCTGCCAAACAAACAAACACTTACTGTGACCAATGCATTGGTCAACCACATCTGTGTCTTTCTTGCTTTAATGCTTTGCATTAAAAACGGCTTTTTTTTGCTTTGTGCTATACTCAACATACTTTGAACAATTGAATATGTAAATATCTTTTCGTTTTATGTATTTACATGCAATCAAAAAAAAAAACGAAAATATTTGTCTAAACAACAAAATAAAACTTCTTTAAAAAAAAGTGCACAAAAGTTTTATTTTTGCATATTTTTTAGAACCAAGCATATCAGAACGTTCGCAAGAGGCCACGCTTTTAGATATCCATTGAAATCGCACGTAGCGTCAAGCAGTAGCAACTGACATGATTAAGAATGAAATGTCTTGCGTCAGGCATAAATGACTGACGTGGCCACAACAGTAACATCAGTGTTAAGCAAATTTAACTGACGTGGCAGTCAATGTGATAGAGATAAAATAAATAAAAAAATAAAATAAATAAATCATAAACACACTAATGGGGTATGGCTTTTACAGCAACCTGTGAGTGTGGCACAAAGAAGTAGACAACTGAATACGTAATAATATTTTGCTCCATTTATTACCATCCAAATGGAGCTTGTGCTCTCTCAGATGTCAACAAGAAGCTGGCGACCTGGCTGATGGGAAAATATTAGGCCATTCAGTAGAACATTCAGCTCCAGTCCATCTTCCTCAAACGAAGAAGAAGAAAAAATACGGAACGGCTTTCCTAATTTTATTTACTATAACTATATTTACTATAACGTATATCGTTTAGTTGCCGCTTCCCTATTTGCAACCTTTGCTCTATTTTGTCTTCAATTATTATCAATTGTTTCTTTTGGGTGCGAATAAAAACAAACTACTACTACCACTACTATTTATAAAATTCTTTTTGTCAAAGCTATATAAATCCTCGGCCAGGAACAACGGAATAATAGCTGCATAAGTTCGGCGCTACTGTCACTACTTGGCCATACCGACTGCCAATTAAGCCCTCTTAACATGATATGGTCCAACCCAAAGAACTTTGAAAAAGTATTTTTTTGAAAAAAGAACATTTTTTTGCTTCGATGAATTTCGAGTTTTTTCGCCAGGGCGTGTAACCGTTTAAAATAACGTTCCGGTTCAGGTTCAGCTTCGGCAAACTTTATTTTTATGGATTCACTTCCAGTTCAGATTCAGTAAAATTTTTTTCAGGCTTAGTTCCGGTTCAGCTTTAGCAATTTTTTTTAGTAGTTGAGTTCCGGTTCAGCTCCGGTTCGGGTTCGCAATATATCTTTTTTATCTATTTCTGACAAGCGTTAGAACTGTATACATGATTTGTAACCTGATGTTATCATGGGCGTCCGCAGACATTATCATAGGCATCTGAGACGCAACAGTTGCAAACCCAAAAAATATTTAAAAAAAATTCTGGTAGGCCTACATGTTTTAAAAAAATTGAAGATTAAACTAATTTACCGGCATGGGTCTTGGTATATGACCACGTCTCACGAACAGGTACGTGCCGTCAGGGGAGACAAGTGGGGCAGTATTCCATCTGTGGAAGTCAAATGAAGTAAAAGTAAAATTTTGAAGTCACTGTTTTTGCAAAATTGATGCAACTCGCTATTAGTTGAAAAAAAATTAATGAAAATTATAATGTACGTACTTATAGTATTTTAATTAGTTTTACTCTTTAATCCTAATTTTTAACCGTTTAATCGTTGTATTTTTAGCGCTTTAATCATTTCGTCAAGCGTTCTTGTCAATAAAATCGCTGATACACGCTAGTGAGGCAGCTTCAAGATTGCTTCACTTAGCTAAAGAAAGAAACAAAAGTGACACAATATAGCACTTTCTTCTCTTTTAATGAAAATACCTGTTGAAATGAGAGAAATTTGAGGCATGCCGCAACTGTGACATTGTAGACTAGAAAAAACTTTTTCTTACTCCCTACATTTGTTCGCACAAGATAAAGCAATTTTTTCTCCGTAAGTTGGAATACACGCATTGTGCAACCGCAAAGCAATAAAATTATTGTAAGTATTAGGAATGGAAGACCATTTAGTGTCTAAGCTAAGAAATTTTTCAACATTAACACGTTGGCTGCCGCGTGTATCACCGTTGATACATTTCCAATGAAAAAATGTATTACCGGTGATACACGCGGCAGCCAAAGTGTTTAAACTTTTAATCTAATTTTGGTATATTTATAATTCAGTTACTTTGAACCTCAATTTTTGGTAGCAATTTTATATTTATAGCATACATTTCTAACCCTAACACTAATTCATAAACTATTCCTTACCTTAACTTGTAAATATTGTTTGCGAAATTTTTTACTTCCAATGTGAAGACAATTGAAATTAATGAAACAATTGCCAATGTGAACGACAATAGCCCTTTAACTTTTAGTATGAAAATGTAGAACATCTGGCTGTATCTTTAGACGACCGTCATCTTACAAAGTACTTTTATGCTTATTCTGTCTGAAGGTAACCGTGGCAGTGGACATCGAAGACTGTATAGTCAGTGATGGCCTTACAAAAAGGGGGGCCCGGTGTATGAAAAGTAAGGGGGCCACTATTTAGTGTTCCAAGGCAAAGCAATTTTTAAAAAAGGTCATTGTTACAGGAGTAGTCACTTTGTTAGCCCAGTGTATCAAAACAAAGTTATCTCTAAAAAAAAGGTTTTTTTATTCTATATTTTAGACCGTCCTGGTTTTTTGCAACGGATGATGCGCCAAGCTGTGAGGTCCCGGCCGGGCAGATATTAGATTTGATCCGATTTGTTTAATCTTTAATGCGCAGCTCAACCTTTTTCAAAAAAGTATGAAAGCGCAGCGCAATTTCCGAAATTGAGTAAGTTGCTCTCTGCCCACCTCTGTGTCTCTGTTGCTTTTCTGCGAGTCAGAAGGAAATAATTATAAAGAGAAATGAAATGAAGCATGTCAGTTGACGCCCATGATATATCATTTGGATACCAACAGAACCTTTTAAATTGGGGGATAAAAGGAGCATCGTTACCCCCTCAACTTATTTATCACCACCAAAAAAATTCGAGAACAATCTGATTTTTTAAGTAATGAGTATGCTTTTCGAGGCATAAAATGCACCTGTAAAAATGTTTCTCGAAAGAATGGAAGTTATTTTACTTCCAAATAATAGCCTAGTTTATTTCAATATGCTGTACACCAAATTCAATCATAAAATTTTTTTTGGAGGGTAAAAATTATTATTTCAATGTATGTACACTTCTAAATTGATTTTTTAAGCGTCAAAAAGATTTCCGGTAGCCTATATAACAGACCTGATGTATTCTGCTCTGTTACATTTGTTGCGCTTCTTAGTAAAATCGTAAAAAACCATGATGCGGGCAAAATTGTTTCACCACTCTTTCCCAAATCCTTTGGTCTGGTATGTCTACACTCACGATCTATGAGCCATATGCTAGGTTTATATTATTGCAAACATGGTCATAAAAATATTTTATTCAAGTATAAGGTGCGATCAAACATGACTAAAAAATGGTATCAACCGCTAATTACTTTCTTTGAATCCAAACCGGAGTTGAACCTTTAAAAATAAAATTTGCCGAACCTGAACAAGAACTGATTTCGAAAAAATAAAATTTGCTGAACCTAAACCGGAATTGAATTATTAAAATAAGATTTACTGAACCGGAACTTCTTCTTCTTCTTCTTCTCCTTTCAGCCTTTCCCTTCAGTCAGGGGTGGCCACAGCGTATCATCATTCTCCACATCTTTCTGTCTTCAACATCCGTTTCCTTCACACCAACTTCCTGCATATCTTCCTTTACTGCATCTAAAAATCTTCTCTTTGGTCTCCCTCTTCTCCTCTTTCCCGGTAACTCCATTTCCATCATTTTTCTTCCTACATACTCTTGGTCTCTCCTCATGACATGTCCATACCACCTCAGCCTGCCCTCCCTCATCTTCATTCCTAACTGTTCAACCTTAACAGTACTCCTGATGTGCTCGTTTCCAATCTTGTCTTTTCTCGTCACTCCCATAGCAAACCTCAGCATTTTCATCTCTGCAACTTCCATCTCTTCTACTTGTTTTTTTGTGACTGCCACTGTCTCAAGTCCATACACCATTGCTGGTCTTACCATTGAACTGTACACTTTTCCTTTTACTCTAGCTGGTAACCTCCTGTCGCAGATTACTCCTGATACTCTTCTCCATCCGTTCCATCCTGCCTGTACTCTCTTCTTTACCTCCCTCTCACAACCACCACTTTCTTGCACTGTTGATCCCAAATACTTAAATTCCTTTACTCTTGGCACTTTTGCATCCTCCATCTTTACTGTTTCGTCATCATTTCCTCCATTTATGCAAAGATATTCGGTCTTTGACCTACTGACTTTCATCCCTCTTCTTTCCAATGCATACTTCCAGGATTCTAATCTTCGCTCCACTTCTTCCCTGGTCTCTTCACAAATCACAATATCATCAGCAAACAGCATCGTCCATGGTGGTTCTCTCCTTACTTCATCCGTTAGCCTGTCCATTATCACTGAAAACAGGAATGGACTTAATGCTGATCCCTGGTGCAGTCCAACCTTAACCTTGAAACTTTCTGTAGTTTCTACTGCACACCTCACCACTGTTTCGCTTCCCTCATACATATCCTGTACTAGATGTACATACTTTTCCACTATTCCAGATTTTCTCATACAGTACCACAGCTCTTCCTGTGGAACCCTGTCGTAAGCTTTCTCTAGGTCCACGAATACACAATGTAGCTCTCTTTGACCTTCCCTGTACTTTTCCATCAACATTCTTAGAGCAAACATGGCATCGGTGGTTCCCTTTCCTGGCATAAATCCATATTGCTGTTTGCTGATCTCCACTCTATCTCTTAACCTTGCTTCAATAATCCTTTCCCATACCTTCATTGTGTGGCTCATTAGCTTTATTCCTCTGTAGTTTCCACAGCACTGTGCATCCCCTTTGTTTTTATAGATTGGGATAAGCACACTCCTTCTCCATTCTTCTGGCATCCGTTCACCCATTAATAGTCTGTTGAACAGTCTGGTCAAAAACTTTATCCCCATCTCTCCCATGCACTTCCAAACTTCTACTGGCAACTTATCTGGCCCAACTGCTTTACCTTTTTTCATCCTTCTTAGTGCATTTTTTACTTCTTCTCTACTGACACAATTTACCTCTTCGTTAACCACTTCTGCTTCCTCTGTCCTAGGGTCTCTGTTATTTTCCTCATTCATCAGTTTCTCAAAGTACTCCTTCCATCTCTTTAACACTGCTTCCGAATTTACCATAACATTACCATTTTCATCCTTTATAACCCTCACATGCTGTACATCTTTCCTTGCTCTGTTTCTCTGCCTAGCCAATTTGTACAACTCTTTTTCACCTTCTTTTGTTTTCAATCTAGCATACAAATTGTCATATGCACGTCCCTTTGCCATTGCAACTGCCTTCTTTGCCTTACTCTTCTTTTCTTTGTATACCTTTTTAGTATTTTCATTTCTTATTTTGTCCCATGCTTTCTTTGCCTCTTTCTTTTCTTTTATGTTTTTTTGAACTTCCTCATTCCACCACCAAGTCTCCCTGTCTCCTTTTTGTTTTCCGAATGTCACTCCCAGTACAGTTTCAGCTGTTTTTCTTAGCATTTCTGCCGTTTTGTCCCACTCATCAGATAACCCATCCTTGCCTCCCAAAATCCTGGTCACCTCTTGTCTAAACGCTTCTTGACAGCTTGTCTCTTTTAGTTTCTACCATCGTATCTTTGGCTTTACTTTCTCTGCTTTTTTCTTTTTCACCATAAGAGCCATTTTGCATACCACCATACGGTGCTGCTTTGCGACACACTCATTCAATATTACCTTACAATCACACATTTCCTTCAAGTTTCTCCTTCTGCATATCACATAATCTACTTGGGTACTTTTTCCTCCACTCTTATATGTCACTCTGTGTTCATCTTTCTTCTTGAAATAAGTATTGACAATCGCCAAATTCATCCTTTTCCCAAAATCCACAACCATTGATCCTTCCTTATTTCTTGTTCCAGCACCGTACCTCCCCATTATTTCCTCATCCCCGATGTTTCCTTTGCCCACATGTCCATTAAGATCTGCACCAAGAACTATCCTCTCTTCTTTTGATATACTTTCAATCAATCCATCCAGGTCTTCCCAAAAATCATTTTTCTCCTCCATGCTGTTGTTAACTTGTGGAGCATATGCGCTTACTATATTTAGGATGGACCCATTTACCTCCAGTTTCATGGCCATCAGTCTGTCTGACACCCTCTTCACCTCCAGGACACTTTCAGCCAGCTCCTTACTCAGCACTATCCCTATCCCATTTTTTCTTCCATCAGCTCCGTTGTAGAATATTTTGCATCCACCTCCAATGTTTCTTGCTTTACTCCCTTTCCACCTTGTTTCCTGTAGACACAATATGTCTACATTTCTTCGCTCCATCATATCTGCCAGCTCTCTTCCCCTTCCAGTCATCGTTCCAATATTTAAAGTACCCACCCTTATGAGTGAGCATCTTCCTTTCCATGCTTCTCGCTGCTTCTTCACTCGCTTTCCTCCTCTTTTTTTGCTTTTGTTTTCACAATGTTTAGCAGTAGCATAATTTCCACAGGTGCCCTGCTGTGCGACACCTGAGGCGGTCGTTGGTAACCCGGGCCTCGACCGATCCGGTATGGATTGATGATGATTTCGCATTTGTCTGTTTTGGCAAAAAAATTTTTTTTTTTATGCCGGATGCCCTTCCTGCCGCAACCCTCCCCATTTATCCGGGCTTGGGACCGGCATCAAGAGACACAAAAAGTGCCTCCGATGGCTGGGTTCCGCTGAGCCGGAACTGAAACATTTAAAATAAAATTTGCCGAACCTAAACATTATTTTAAACTGTTCAACGTCCTAGTCTTTTGCAAGAATACAGAATGGTGCAAGTAGGTTTTGAAGCGAGACCATGCTAATCACACTTCCGGCGCTCTTAACCACTCAACCATGCTGTCGGCAAATCATTGTGTTCAACCGGAACCGTTTAAGATAATGTTCCAATTTAGGTTCAGTAAAATATATTTTACGCGCATAGTTATGGTTCAATTATAGTAAATGTTGTTTTTACGGGTTCAGTTTCGGCTCGGGTTCAAAGAATGATAACGGTTAATACGAGTTAACGGTTCGGATTCGATTTGACCTTGATGCCCTGCTTTTGACTCATTAATTGCACCTTTGTCTGAGTCTCGCTTTTTGTACAACAATAGACGTTGAATTGTTAGTAATTTTTTTCATTGTTTATTTTGAACAAGGCATTATCAAAAAATTTCATGACATCGTTTGGTTTATTATACTTGCTGTAAACTGCCTTGCGTTGTTTTGCTACTGGATGCTAAGAAACTTGAAAAAGCAGCTGTCTTTAATACGTCCATTTAGCTGATTTGTTTTGACCAAATAGTTACATTAGTAAAGCTTGCGTAATTTATTTTAAATCAGCGGTAAAAAAACAAAATTTAAAATATTACACAATTCAACGGTGATGGTGATGGACTGGCTGACAACAAAAAAAAAAAAAAAAAAAAAAAAGCTGCAAAACCATAAACAGCAGGTCAAAAGCGTCAAGTCAAGTCAAGAAGGAGACAACAACAAATAAGCAGCTTTTCTGTCCTTTTTTTTTGTTCTCGTTATACAAGTTCAATTTTATCAAAAAAGAAAACATGTGTTACAGAATGATAAGTCTACTGAACGTCAAAGCGTCGAACTGAACCCAAACCAGGTCTGTAAGCCCTAATTAACCGCTATTATTCTTCAAGCCTGAATTGGAACTGATTCCGAAAAATTAAAATTTGCTGAACCTAAACCGGAACCGAACCCGCAAAAATAAAAAACTGATCCGTAAAACTATATTAACCGCTATAATTCTTTAAGCCTGAACCGGAACCAAACTCAAAAAAATAAATTTGCTGAACCTGAATCTGAACCGGAACTTTATTTTATACGTTTTGACGCCCTGCCTAAAATGGAAAAATGAGTTCCAAAAGGCTATTTATTTGCTATTCTTTTGGCAACTTAAATAATTTTATTTGTTTTCTTGGTTCCGCTTCATTAACGCTTACTACAAAGTGCAAGAAGGCCAATTGTTAAATATTCCAGCAAACCCTCATTTTATTCTTCGTACCTCACTGCTGTGTAAAAATAATGATGAAGAATGAAGAATATAATGATGAAGAATTACCCAAAATCGCAACCGTGAGCGATTTTTGTTAGTGAAACTAACTCAGAATCCCCCGTGGTTACTAGCGTTTCTTGAAAGGTTCTTTTCTCTAGGTTTGTTTTTCATTGCCTCTTAGTGCTGTTGGGAGGATTCCGGGTTAGATTCATCCGCAAACAACAGTTACGGTCTCTTCTTGCAGAGATCCTTGTTTTGTTTTTTGTTTTTTAAATTATAGCATTTAAGAGAGAGCTATTGTATTTCACCTCGCACATGTTTGAAAAAAATTTTTTTAAATATATAAAAAAATTCTTAAGCTATTGGCCATGCAAAGGTCAGGAAGCATTTAATAATAAAAACATCATATATTTAGGCATTAGTAGTATTATTTTTTTTTATTTTCAATTTTTGTTGTTAATGCTATAAAAGTTTTTCCAAAAATTTCAATAATGATACACCCATCTTCAAGTGAAGAAGAATTGAATGTTGAAGTTATTAGTGTTAGTGAAAATATTGCTGCTTGTGTGGAGTTAAAAAATGTTCTTCCATCTTCAAATGTTACTGATTCAAGTTCTTCATTTCCAGTAAGTTAAATTAGGGAGAGTTTTTATTAACTTTTTATGAAAATATTGCCAGTTATATGTATTATTACTTTATATTATGTAGTGTATTTCATAACAATAAATGTTTTTAATTCTTTTTTATTGAAAGCATTACACTTTCATTAAAGGTATGATAACATAAGGTTTTGTAATATTATTACTTTATTGGTTGCTTTGTTTTGATTTTAAAGTGTTGCATTTGATGGATTTATTAAATCTAAAAATGTTGATTAGTATTGACATTTTTAGATTTAATAAGTTGGTCAATTTTGAAAAAAGTTCAATTTAAATAGATTAATTTTTAAAAAAATCATATTTTTTATACATTATTTTAAAAACTGAAAATAAAAATTTAAGAGGTTTTTTCATCATATCATGTTGCTTTATGATATTAAAATATACTAGAGGTGTAACAAAAAAGAAGCAGGACAATTGCATAAAATTTTAGTATAAGATTTTAAATAAATTGTAAAGTGCTTTCCACAATGCTTAATCTTGCTCTTGGTTAAAACACTTCAAAAACTCTTTTTAGCTCCCTCATTACAAAAGTCATAACAAAGTACTTGGTAGGAAAACAAAAAATTAGTTGTCTTTATTACAACTTTTATCCTGGAAAAAAGTCAAAAGTCCAATTGTATTTGATCTGAAAAATACTGAGTTTTTTGAGAGATGTGATTAATTTTTTTGGCCAAGAGAGGCCTTGCACTAATTGCATTTTTTGCAAGAACATTGTTGTGGTAGAAGAACCTTGTTTTTTATATTACTGTGCCTGCCTGTTGCATTGAGCTTGATCATGGAAGCAAAAGAAAACTTTTCATAAAAGTATATACACTGATTTACTGTTTTATCTTCAGGCACAAATCCATAATGAATCAAATGCTTTTGGTCAAAAAATGCAATCAGCATAAAGGCCCGTTTCCACTACGAGCATGAAAAAGAGCATTCTTTTTTTCTTTGTTTCTTTTATTGATCTTCAATTGAAGCAAGTGGTTAAAATTGAAGCGAGCACAAAAAAATCAATAGAACAAACAAAGAATGCTCTTTTCCACGCTCGTAGTGAAACGGGCCTTAATTCTGATCTTTAATTTTGACATGCACATCTTCTTGGGTCAAAGTGATTCTGCAACCTTCCACTATTTTCTTTATCTCTTCCATGATCATATTAAAAGACCCATGTTTATCTTCTGTGATGATTAACCAGAAATGTTTAAATTATTTTTTTTTTAACATAGTTTTATAAAAATTGACTTGTCAATGCTTTTAGTCTTTTCATAAAACCTTGAATACTAATTTTGCACTGATTTCTTATTTAAACAGGGTTCATCTTTTATCATTCAAACTGTCAATTTGCAATCATTCCATGCCAGCTGCTTCACTCTATGTTTCGTTTGTTTTTATGATTGAAGGTTGTCATGACCTTTGGCTATCCTTCACTTCCTCATAGCCTTAAACAAAAGGCTTATGCCATGTCTTTAACATAACATTTTTGCCATAAATCTTTTAAATGTTTGTAACACTCAATTCAACACTTTCTCTCATTCTCAGTTTCACCAAAAGCTGAAAATTGATATGTTATTTTATTTTTTTGCTGTATACAGTTATTCTATGTCACAACCAACAGCAACCAGGAACAAAATTCTGTTAAGTGTTACCAACACTAAGCTACAAAAAATCTTAAAACAAAAGAATAATGGTTTGAATTAAAAAATTATTTTTACACAATACTTAAAAAATTGCATTGCATGGTTAACCAGGGGCTTTCCAATTGCCATTGAGCTCAAGAGTGTTATGGGTACTGTTCAATTTCTTGGAAACAAAAAAATTGCTTACGTTGTAAAATTCCTAGTCTCTGTTTATATATCTCAGACCATTAAATTTTTAATTGAACAACATTTTGTTTTTTCTTTAGTTGAAACTTAGGAAATTGGACTATTCCAATTTTCCAATTTGTAATTACTTATTTGGAATTTAAATTAAAAAAATAAATCAATGCGTAACTATGGGTATACTGCCTAGGTAACTTTGCCAAGCATATCTTAACAGCTGTTTCAACTTTGCTGACATCATTGGTGTAGTACCACTTTAGTTTGTTTTTTTAATTTTTCTATAATTTCAATTTAATATTTCAAAGTCAAAAACAGACAGCCATAAAAAATGTTTATTTACAAAATTTTTGCAGCATTGTACAATATAAGACACTGACCTCAAGCTGCCTGACTAGTGACTATGTATAGCTTCAGTTTAAATTCCTCAAAAGAAATCATCTACTTGCCATCAGGATTGAAGAAATTGTAATTCTGGTTAAACAAATCATGGTTAATTATTGAAGCAATTGTAATTGCCAATAAAAATTTAAAAAGCAAATGAGTGTAATTGTAATTAAATATTTTTAGTCAATTTTTAATTACAAATGCATGTTATTTGTACAATGAAAAAGTCTGTCTATCTTTAGCTACAAGAATTTATGATAAACACTTATTATTTCTTACAGCTAAACTATTTTCAAAACAGTATAGAAAAATTATTATTGTAATTAACACTTAAACGCTTAGGTGGGTCACTACCGACCCAAATGGAAATTTGCAAGCATATACCCATACTATACAACACCCAATCACCACCATACTCTATGTATTCCTCAAGCTACTGTTTGCTTTCACTTTTATAAATGCCTTTTTTTTCATTTGCAATTTTACAAGAAATAAGTAAACTTTTTTCTCAAAAACCAATAGGGTTGCTAGCGACCCAAATTAGCAACCCACCAACACTGAGACTAGCCATTCTGGAGAGTGAAAAAGAAGAAGATGCCACATTTTCTTGTTGATGTTGGATTGAAGACAGCAGAATGCTGTAGCAACTGCAATAAACCTTGTTGCACTGAGCCCAAAGTTGTCACTGTTTCTTTGGAATAAGCAAGCAATTTGTAACTGCCATTTCTTTTTTTTATTGTTCTTGTTTTGATTTTTCTTTTTTCAAGTTTTTAAAAATTGTTAAAAAATTCTTTGTTAAAAATTTCTTTAATAAAAAGTTATAGTTTAACATCTTTCATCTTTGTTGACAGATTTGGTACATTTGTAGCTCATTTTTAGAATAAGCACATGTCATGGGTTGCTTGCAACCTACCTAGGTAATAGTGATTGGCAAAACACCCAGGTGTTTAAGGGTTAAACAGATTCTAATTAATTACACTATTTTGCACTGATTGTAGCTAAAAGATTAAAAAAGCAAATAGATTTTAAAAGATTGTAATTGTAATTTTAAAAAAGTTAGATAATTTTTCATATCTACTTGCCATGGTGTTTCTTGCAGAAATGTTCATTTAACAAGGTAAATGTCCAAGATTTGTGGCTTTTAGCAATGATTTGCTATTTGCTATAATGGAAGAAGCAGCATTGTTCTTTGCTATGAACTACTATCTTACCATGGTGGGAAAGCTTGCATGTCTCAGTGACCAGTAAAGCTGTGTTGGCCAGAGATTTTATCTCTCTTGTTAGGAATATCCATGCCAAAGAGGTTTGTAGATAGAGACTAGACAAAATGTAGTTTGCAAAATGGCAACTTCAAACATGGGCAGACTGTGCTCAAAAGCTGTGGCAAGCAAGTAGTCTCGGAGAAAAAAATGTTTTACATAAAGACCTCCTCACAGTAGAGTTACACTGCAAAGTCATGATATGTTACCTAGAATGTTTTTTCATGCTAAGTTGGTGTCATGCAAATTTTAAAGGTCCATGTTTAGGTACTTGGCATAGGTATCTGTTTGAAAAGTACTTTCTTACATGAATCAGCCTTGTCAAGGTTAGGACAATGGTGGTTGATTTTAAACAACTACGAATTGGCTTATTTCTACTTCCTGTTTAATCTTTATTGGGTGAAGCTCTTGCTTCATATGGTGAGAAAAGACTTGTCTCTGGCTTCTTGGAAAAATCAATCGTTCAGTTTACTCACAAACTGGATGATTAAATTACTTCTTCTTGAGGGCAACATATACCCAAACTCTGGACCACAAACACACAAATGAGTTTGTGACATTTTTTCAAATCTATCATTAAACATTAAATGCTGTCTGGAGTTTTCAACTCCTCTTAGGACTACCCATGGCGGTAAAGTCAAAGGTGAGAAACAGATCAAAAGCAATCTAACAAATGTAGCAAAATGAATAGTTCAAATGACAATATTTATACTGCATCAGGTGTCATGCAGAATAAAAAGATCCAAGTTCAGGCTTTAGGCAGAGGGGCCCATGTGAAAAGTAGGCTACATTCTGTGGGATTCATAGCCTACAAAGTGTGTTCTGCTAAGTCAGGGTGAAATTTTTTTGTGCTTTAAGCAATTGCAATAGATCCATACAAAAAAGCACCAATAAATTACATCTGAAATATTAAATGAAAAAATGATCTTATATGTAGATTATGCAGAGTGCTCTGACCTTAGAAAACATATAATTTTTAGAATTGCACCAAAACAAAATAGAGATGAATTACAGACACATAAGACCAGTGTCTGAAGTGTATTTTTGGCTGTCATTTTATTGAAATTGGTTATCTCAAGCCACTAATACTTGTGAATATTCATGAAGCACTGATGATTAAATTCAGTAAATACGAGTATTCTTTTTAGTAAATAGTGAAAGATATTTGATACCAAAGACTCACTGGGGTCTCCAGGAACCCCACTTGTCTGCAAAGGGTTAATCTCATTAAGTACTTTTCTGATGTGCCATGCACACCGACTAGAATAGATTTCAAAAAAAATGCTTATATACTATATAACACTTATTATGATGCCATAAGTTTTTTGCACTTGCAAAACTTTAAACCTGTTGTCTTTGTAATACATTGTTGTACTTTTTTGTAAAAAAAAATCAAAAAACATGCTATGTTACATGACCTTGGTCAAAAATTTAGTGAATTATAGTTTTTTTAATTTAAATATTCGAAATCAAGCCATTGTAAATTTCAATAAATTAATATTCAGCTAGGAACATACCTAAGCTTAACACATTTAACAATTTTTAAATATGAATTTTTACATATTATCAGCTGAACAACAGGATGGTAAAAACAAGTTTTGGTGTCACTGTTTGGTTTTAAATATGCAACAATGGTGGCTATAAGTTTTGCATATTAAAAATAAATTGTAGTATAGTATTGCATTAGTGACATAACAAAACTTTTTGTTAGTCAAAATTATTTAATTTCCTGCCAAATTGGCTTGTGACAAATTGTCTTGCCAACAAATTTGTCTTGTTGAATTGTCTCCTGCTAAATAGTTTTACTTTGACTCTCAAAATTCAAATAAATCAACACTGGGTACCACAAAGTGGAGTTTTGCTCCAATATTATTCAACGTCTACACTTCTGACATTCCACTCCCCCAAAAGACATGTAAATCACAACATATACTGACACAGTAACAGTCACAGCATCAAACACCGTGAAACCTAACAGCTCATTCAACTATATCTTCACAAAATATATCAATGGGCCACCACTAATTATCTTCATATGAACACAGATAAAACTACCACCACACTTTTTACACCAGACCTAGCTGAATATGGCATAACTCTATCACTAAATTAAGCAATCAAACACTACCAACAACAAAACATCCAAAAATTCTTGGAATCACTCTTGACCCAAAACTGACATTTTCACAACATATAAATATCACTATCACTAAAGCAAAACAAATGCTTAACATTCTGAAAGCACTCACTTCTACCAAATGAGGTAAACATAGGTAACTAATTGTCTCTACATTCAAAAGCTATTTCCTGCCCCATTTTGGAATATGCAAACACCATATGGAGCCCTATCATATCAAACATCAACATCAAGAAACTGCAAACCATTTAGAACACAGCTTTGTGAATTGCTACTGTCTGCATATGAAATACAAACACTCAACACCTACACAATGAAACCAAGGTCTTTCCAATGGACACCATCTCAAACTTTTTGCTACCCAAAACAGCTGACTTAAACACAAACATGCCCTTTACATGATCTTAATGCATACTCAAATCCACCCATAAACATAAAAGCCACAATCTTTTATAACAATGAGCACACTAATATCATCATCTCAAAACTAGGCATAACACCTGAGGAATGTAGAGAAAACCTCAAATACATTTGCACTACCATCACCTCACAATATCTCAATTCTAGAAAAAATAGCAAAGTTACTAACACCACACCCTATGACATTCATTCATCAGAACAAACATTACCATGTCATATGTGTACAAAACTGACACAGCTCAAAGCCAAAAAATCATCATTCCTGCAAAGTTACCTACATACAGTAAACCCTGAAACTTATATGCCACAATACCCACTATGCTTGTCAGGCACACATGACACTAATCACTTCTTTAACTATACTCACGTACCAACACAGCACAACACAACACTACTAGCCTGTGGAAAAAGCCTTTAGAAGCAGCAAAGCTAATCCAAGAGTTGGAAATCTAAATTGGCTTCTTCCAAGAGTTAAGAGATGGCTACTCCAAGATATCCTTGGAGGAGGGGCAACAACAACAACCACAAGCAGCATTGTTTATTGTGCATGCCAATGACTTGGATACATATGAGTTGAAGGCAGGCAGCATTAATGAGTTGTGCATCATGTGAATGCTGCCAATGGAACCTTTTAGTGCTGTCTGTCCATAACTTTTCTATTTTTTAAACAATTGTTAATTGGCATGTGTGTTGCACAAGGCTGCTTGTTTTGCTGTAGCAATCTTCTTCTTCTTCTTCTTTCAGCCATTCCCTTTGGTCAGGGGTAGGCACAGTGTATGGTGTTTCTCCAAAGTGTCCTGTTTTCAATGTCCATCTCCTTTGCACCAACTTTCTCCATATCTTCCTTCACTACATCTGAAAATCTTCTCTTTGGCCCCCCTGCTTTTCCTCTTTCCCGGTAACTTTATTTCCATCACCTTTCTTCCTATGTACTCCTGGTCTCTCCTTATGACATGTCCATACCACCTCACCCTGCCCTCCCTCATCTTCATTCCTAATTGTTCTACCTTAACTTTACCCCTGATATAGTCATTTCTAATCTTCCATCCCTTCTACTTGTTTCTTTGTGACCACCACTGTCTCAAGTCCATACACCATTGCTGGTCTCACCACTGAACTGTACACTTTTCCTTTTGCTCTAGCTGGTAATCTCCTGTCACAGATTACTCCTGATACTTTTCTCCATCTGTTCCATCCTGCCTGCACTCTCCTCTTTACCTCCCTCTCACAACCACCACTTTCTTGCACCGTTGATCCCAAATACTTAAATTCCTTTACTCTTGGCACTTTTGTGTCCTCCATCTTCACTGTTTTTTAGTCATTTTCTCCATTTACACACAGATATTTGGTCTTTGACCTACTTACTTTCATCTCTCTTTCCAATGCATGCCTCCAGCATTTTAGTCTCTGCTTCTTCCATGGTCTCTTTGCAAATCACAATATCATCAGCAAACAGCATTGTCCATGGTGGTTCTCTCCTTACTTCATTTGTTATCATATCCATAATCACTGAAAACAGGAATGGATTTAATGCTAATCCCTGGTGCAGTTTGACCTTGACCTTAAAACTTTCTATTGTCCCTATTGCACACCTCACCACTCATACATATCCTGTACAAGTCACACATACTTTTCTGCCATTTCTGATTTTCTCATACAGTACCACAACTCTTCTCTTGGAACCTGTCGTAAGCTTTCTTTGGGTTTATGGATACCCAATGAAGCTCTCTTTGACCTTCCCTGTACTTTTCCATTAACATTCTTAAACCAAACACGGCATCAGTAGTTCCCTTTCCTGGCATAAATCCATATTGCTGTTTATTGATCTCTACTCTATCCCTTAGCCTAGCTTGAATTATTCTTTCCCATATCTTCATTGTGTGGCTTATTAGCTTTATTTTTCTGTAGCTTCCACAGTAGTGTGCATCCCCTTTGCATAGATTGGGATAAGCACACTCCTTCTCCATTCTTCTGGCATCTGTTAACCCATTAATAGTTTATTGAACAGTCTGGTCAAAACTTTGCCCCCATCTCTCCCATGCACTTCCAAACTTCTACTGGCAACCCATCTGGCCCAACTGCTTTACCTTTTTCCATCCTTTTCAGTGCATTCTTCACTTCTTTTCTACTGACACAATTTACCTCTTTGTTCACCACTTCTGCTTTCTCTGTCCTAGGTTCTCTGTCATTTTCCTTGTTTATCAGTTTCTCAAAGTACTCCTTCCGTCTCTCCTAACACAGCTGCTGAACTTTCCATCACATTACCGTTTTCATCCTTCAAAACTCTCACATGCTGTACATCTTTTCCTGCTCTGTCTCTCTGCCTAGCCAATCTGTACAACTCCTTCTCATCTTCTTTTGTTTCCAATCTAGCATACAAATCATCATACACATGTTTCTTTGCCATTGCAACTGCCTTCTTTACCTTTCTTTTCTTTGTAGATCTTTTTACTATTTTCATCTCTTATTTTGTCCCATGCTTTCTTTGCCTCTTTTCTTTTATGTTTTCCTGTACTTCCTCATTCAACCACCATTTCTCCCTGTCTCCTTTTCGTTTCCTAAATGTCACTCCCAGCACAGTTTCTGCCGTTTTATCCCACTTATCAGGTAATCCATCCTTGCCTCCCAAAATCATGGTCACCTCTTGTCTAAACGCTTCTTGATGGCTTGTCTCCTTCAGTTTCCACCATCTTATCTTTGGTTTTACTTTCTCTGCCTTTTTCTTTTTCACCATGAGAGCCATTTTGCATAGCACCATACAGTGCTGCTTTGCAACACACTCATTCACCATTACCTTACAATTGCACGTTTCCTTCAGGTCCCTCCTTCTGCACGTCACGTAATCTACTTGGGTGCCTTTTTCCCACTTTTACGTGTCACCCTGTGTTTATGTTTTTTGAAATAAGTGTTGACAATTGCCTAATCCATCCTCTTGGCAAAATCCACAACCATCAATCCTTCTTTATATCTTGTTCCAGCACCATACCTCCTTGTTATTTCCTCATCCCCTATGTTTCCTATGCCCACATATCCATTTAGGTCCACACCTAGAACTATCCTTTCCTGTTTTGATACACTTTCCATCAACCCATCCATATCTTGGCAAAAATCATTTTTCTTCTCCATGCTGTGATTAATCTGTGGAGCATATGCACTTACTATATTTAGTATTGACCCTTTTACCTCCAGTTTCATGGCTATTAGTCTGTCTGACACCCTCTTCACCTCCAAGACACTTTAAACCTGCTCCTTCCTCACCACTATCCCTATCCCATTTTTTCTTCCATCAGCTCTGCTGTAGAATAGTTTGTAGCTACCTCCAATGTTCCTCACTTTATTCCCTTTCCACTTTGTTTCCTGGAGGCACAGTATAGCTACATTTCTTCACTCCATCATGTCTGCCAGCTCTCTCCCCCTTCCAGTCATTGTTCCTATATTTAAGGTACCAACCCTTATGAGTGTGCATCTCCCCTTCCACAGTTTTCGCTGCCTCTTGGTGTAGTAATGCACAAAGAAATTATTGACAACATATGAATAGAATTAAGAAAATCAATTCATCTTAATAAGTAAATCTGCTTATGTTTTATCATGATTTTTCTCCTTTTTTCATAATTCAGACTGATTGCTTTTGTCTATGTAAGCTGTAAACTAGTGAGAATAATTTTATGCTTTGGCAAAAAAAAAACCGAAATTGGTGAATAAGACCAATCTGTAGTTTTGTTATTGAGATTTTACTTTATTTAATGATATTCAATAAGAATTATATTCAATAACAATATTGAAAAAAATTTTTTTAAGTCAACCCTCATTGTATGCAGCATTTTAGTCTACTCAGTTAATTGAATCATTGAATTTACTTCAAAACAGACATGCCTAAAACGACTTAAATGTTTGTTGTTGAGAATGTTAATATGCTGCTTGAACTAATCAGTGCTGACTTTATTTTGTATAACTTAAAGCTATAAACATGACTTACCTATTTTTAATCATTAAGCCTCAAAACATATAGGATAGTGAAAGAAATTGCTAATATTAATATCATACTGATTTTTCAGCAGTGTGTAAGTAGTTTTAGGAGTGCCATTCCAAGTTTTGTTTCGATTTATTATTTGTTATTTGTCTAATACAATAAATTTCATCTGCAAGGCCTAAAGTTTTCTTAATGTTGAAATATTTTTTGATAAGTTTGTTTTTTTCTTGCTTGCACAGGAAAGTTCCCATTCATCTGCAAGACTTTCTTCCCCCACTATTTCAGTTACAAGTGAAGAAATTGATGCAAAAACTCGTTGTGCACAAGAAGAAGAAGAGCATCGCATGAAGTTGCAACTTTATGTGTTTGTGGCAAGATGTATTGCTTATCCTTTTGCTGCTGAACAACCTACTAATCTTCCCAAAAAACCATTCAAGGTTGGCTTGTAGCTAGTGTTTGGTCCAAATCTGTTCATGTAAACATTGTAAATATGCAAAAAAATTTTTATGTTATATTTGTTTGTTAATATACCAATGCTTTATTGCTCATCACATAAAGCAGTGTAAAGTTCAATTACCAAGGAAACTGAGCAAAAAAATAGACACGCAGAAATACTATTGAGTATTGCCAGCCATGTAACACAACTAAACTGCTTAGTACACAATATAAAGACCTTTTTTGGGTTTCCATTTAAGCATTATACTTTGAAGGAAAAGATTGAAAAGTTATGTTTGAAGAAAAAAATTGGGTCATAAAGGAAAATTATACCCACATTTGCAAAAAATATTAATAAATTCTTTAAAAAATACTAATTAAAAGTAAGCATGTTTCCTCATGATGAGCAGATACCGGTATTTTCTATGATGTTGTTTGTAAAAATAACCACCCTGTGTTTAAAATAAGCACGAAATCATAACCCTGTCATAATAAATGCATTAAAACTTAAGTTTCTTAAGGAATAGATCTTTAATTATCTATTTTCAATCAAGACACTGAAAGTTTTAGAAAAATAGATTTTTCAAATTGATTTTATTGATTCAAGAAGGATCAATGAATGCTTGAAACAAAGCACTCATTTTCTTTCCATCACTTAACGTTTTTTAAGATTATAAAACTTGCATGAACCCTTTTCTATAAATAATTTACATCGCTTTAGTATAACTGCGTTTTACTTTATTTCGATAATATAAACTAACTTCAGAAAAAGAACTAATATATAGCAAATTTTGGTGATTTTATAGACTTTTTGGATATATCGATGGCAAATTAAAGTAAAGACATCTTTTTTTGTCATCATTTGACGTTAGGAAGATACTTAAGCGTTGTAATTGTAAAATGTAACGTGGCCGAGTAGTTAATAGTGCCGTATTGATGGCGACTTGGATCGAGATGGTTTTGGTTCAGTTTCTACTTTCGTCATTTTTTGTGTCCTCGGAAGACATTTTACGGCACTTTCCTCTGTTTAGAGGTTTTAGCAAACAGCTTTAGATTTGAGTCGTATCACCAAATAAAAAACTACAAAAAATCAAATTAAAAACTTTCATTCGGACCGTGACTTTTTGCATCGCTAAAATTGTTTTGATTGTTGCTTTAAGTTTTAACGCCTTTGGCTTAACGCCTTCGACGTTGTAATACGATGGAATTCACTGTTATCAGTGTTTTTTTTTCTGGCCTTTTTGAAACAACTTGAATGGTCTGTGTTTTAAATCATTCATTTTTGGTTTTGGTTAAAACTAGACAATTAAAGAATTTTAATTGTCGGAAAAGTCAAACATTTCTGTTATTTTATAATCAAAATACTTGCAATTAATGATTGAAGTGACTAAGGTGTTTTCGATTAGTTTTTGAAAATTCATCTGTTTGCAAAATACGTTATCCAACCTTTTCTTCGCGTGACATTGTTTGTCGGTTTTCGGTTTGAAAATAAGTATGAAAATTAAACATTTTTTGGTGTAATGACCAAATTTTGTATGAAATAATTTTGAAGCACCTTTGTTTATCATAATTTTAACGTTACTTTTATGCTAACAACAAAAATTGCTAATTTTTTTTAATAAACTAAATTATTCTTTTCCAATCCCGTGTTAAAGTAAGTTTGTTAAAATGGCACTAACCTACCATTATCATATTTTATACTTTAAAATAATTATTTTATTTCGCCTGCATAATATTACGTTTAATCTGAATTACGATATGTATTTGGAATAAAATCCTCGTGATAATTTCACCGTTCTTTGGTTTTATTTCTGTTCTTACTGTTTTTTTTCTCTAAAGAGTACGACATGGAGGTTTCACAATTTTAGGCAGTAATTTGCTGGGTTTCCATTATTTCCCTTTAATTGAAATATTGGTGAGTTGTACATAGCGTTACCTCTATGTTCAACATTGAGAAAGATTCTTTCAAGTGTAGAAATTGACATTAGTTTGATGCGTTAAAGTTTTAATTTTATAGAAATCAGGTTTATTATTATAGAAAAAAACTTTTATTATTCTTCCTATCTAAAGTTGTCGTGTCTTTCACGATTTTTTTTAAAGTGAAGGCGACTTAAACTAGAGTTTCTCAAACTTTTTTGCCTTGATCTAGAGTTTTAAACCAGAGTTTTTCAAACTTTTTTGCAACTTAAAAACGTTTTTAAACACTGTATATGCATTAATTGCTACTTATAAAATGAAATAAAAAAACTAAAAAAATTCTTGACTTTAGGTCGGCAGGTTAGCTCAGTCTTTTAATATTCTGGCTAGCGAGCAAAAGCACGCAAGTTTGAAACTCAGTCAACTTGAGTGAATTCTGTTGTACTCTTAAATAAGGCATTTCATAGCAAATTTCTCAATGGGACTCACGCTGCTTACCTAACATTGGACTTCGCCTAAAACAGAAAGCAGCATGTTGGCAATAAAGCCATTCGAAGACAAGTTTTAACTTTAAATCGTAGATAAAAAAGCATTTTTTAACTTTTTTGTCACAGAAAAATCGACCAAATTAAACAAAATTTATATTTTGAAGGCGTCTTCTAAAATTGGATATTGATTTAGAACTCAATTATAAGAAAAATATATTGTAGAACTATATTTGGCGTCCTGACAGCGCAACTACAGTAGCCTACTTAATCGCAGTCGCGAATGTTTTTGTTATAATTATCCATTACTTAATCGACCGTTCCGGTTTACAGAAAGCAGCCACCTTATAGTTCGGCGAAAACTGCAAATGTATCCTTGCCAAAGCAACCACTATCTCGCGTAATATTTATTACAGAATTTTTTACTGCAAATTTAAACTTTTTTTATGAATATACATTGCGACGTTTTGAAACCAACCAACATCGATAGAGTTAGATTATTATTAATATTGGTTTAAGACATGGGTTCTCAACCGGGGATGAATTTGGCTTGACGTGGGAGTAGTTTTTTTAGAAATTACTATATTTTGAGACAAAAATCGAGAAATCCGAGTCAAATTCAAAGTGAAGACTTTTTAGAGAAAGATCGCTGCGTTTTTGAGACAAAAATCCAGAAATCCGAGTTTAATTCAAAGTGAAAACCTTTTTTTTTTAAAGATCACTATGTTTCGGGACGAAAAGTTTTTTTAGGGATAAATGAGCGTAAAAAGGTTGAGAACCTATGGTTTAAGATTTGGTTAATCATACGAAGCTGATTAATATTCATTCCTAACTGTGTTTATGATTTTGTGAAAATAAATGGGATCAGGTAAAATAAGAAAAATAGAACTATTAATCGAAGAAAAGATTCGGGTTATAAGAGAAACATGTTTAATTACTGCAAACGTCAGTGTGCAAAGCAAATCTGCCAACGCGAACACTTTACTGCAAAACTCACAGGTGGTGTTAGCGGGGTTTCTGCTGTGTTTACGATCCGCTTCACAACCCATAGTTTGAAACGCTGCCTTTGATAAAAACTTCTTTGTTTATTTCTTTCTCTCTGCTGGTTTTTCACAGAAATGAAATAAGACGGCAATGTGCTGTGCTTGTACTTTCACAAGCGTTCCTTGGTGGTTGCTAGACTGTTGCTCTCAAGTTTAATGCCTGTCTCTAACTTTTTTCTGCTGACAAAGAAAATAATGCCATTGTGCATTTTTGAACGCTATAGTGTTTCATAATGTGTACATCAACTTTTTTTCAACTCTACTGCTTCCTTCTTGTTAATGCGGCAATGACACGAAAATAAATTCAGATTTTTTTCAGATAACCAAGAATGCACTTGCAAAATTGTTGGAGATGGTTTCTAAGTCTTTAAGCGAAAACTCTTGTAAATCATATGAAGATAACGCTTTTAAAATTGCTTTAACTGCGTACTATGAGGTATTGTTAAGATTATTATGATACTGTTTATTTAGTTCTGGATCTTTACTGTTGCAACTTACCCCCCTGCTTTCATTATTACTCTCCAAAAATTTGATTATTAGTTTGTTCATTTATGACTTGTATCACTAATACCCTTGGTTGGGTCTACTTCAGTGGTAATTTTTTCTCAAACGGGGAGGTTCGGTTTAAGTTCCCTGGCCAGATCAATCTGACACCTTGCTGTGCTCCAACGGTCTAGCACCGCACCGACATTTCTTCGTTCGTGGTGGTGTTGGCCAGGTACAATGTTTTGGAAAAAGATAAAAACGAAGTCAGGCCTGAAACTAGTGCAATAAAAATATCAGTTTGGTTTTATAACTAGCACTTTTAAGAGAGTACATCTCTATCTTTTGTTCTGTTGTTGATCTTGCTTTAAATTTTGTTTACATGTTTGATCAGTGTTCCATGGGTTATTTTAGTACCGTCGAAAAGAAATTTAATTGTTTGCATTAAATTATATATTTGTTCTCTTTTGGTTCTCAATAAACATTTTAGTTATGATCATTTATTCTTTGTTCAGTCTTGTATTACTTTATTTATATTTAGGAGTTTTTGAAAAGCGTCCGGCTGGAGCGACTTGTCCTCGGCGGAGGATGTTCGTTGTTGGATTTGAAAAATATTTTCAAGTATTATGTAAATTACTTGATAAAAACCAACGCCAAAGACGAAAAATCACTCAAACAGTTTGTAAGTGAATACTTTTGGAATTGCAAAACACGGTAGTACAGTGCTTATTGCTTTTCTTTTTTTTTAATATATAACTATACAGTGCTATTGATTACTTCATCATAAAATCGAGCAATTTTTGGTCTTACTTTCAATTTTTCTAGTGAGTTTTTTAAGTCATGTTTGCTTGTCTATTTTTTTGAAAAAAAACCGCTACTCTTTTAAAACATTTTACGAGCAAAAACTCAAAAAACTTAATATTAATAGACCGCAATACTGTGTTATATTTATTATATTATTTATGTTATCTCCGAAAGCACGTAAGAAGAATCGCTTGATGGTTGTTTTGTTTTTTTATTAAGATTAAAAAGCAGGTTTAATGATGATGTTGAACTTCAAAACCTTTTCATTGCAAATCTTTTTGTCTTTTCCGTTTTACCGCTAAATACAATCGCAGATCAAACCTCGATTATGTTGTTCAGGAAATTATCGAAGAATCGCTGTCGCGTCGTTTCGATGTTTTTTTTGAATTTTTGGAAGAAGCAAAACGTCGTTATAATAAACATAATCCAACTGAATTTGAGCCTGCCTCAAGCAAGGAAGGTCTATATAGCATGTTTCGGTCAATTCTCGGCATTAAAATGTTTGAACACCAGCTTATTTTCAACGCTTGCCAGGTAGGTGGATGTCAACCAGCGATGTTTTGCACCGAGAAAAACTTTCGCACACTGAATTGTGCATTTTTATGTTCCAATACTCGGAGAGATCATCATTATGTACAGCCTGCATGCAGTTTAAAATATCATTGTATCAGTCCTTTTACTAAATTTAGCACGGTTTTGTTTGTTGTTAATGTGGTTTAGAGTTAATAAATCATTATTTTTTCTCTTTTTATACGCAGTTATAATGCTTTTTTTTCGATGCAAAGAAACATTTTATATTGATTTTTATAGAATCGATTTTACGTGTTTCCTTGTTTTAAATACAACTGTGTTTATGAACTTGGTTTGATTTGATTTGTATCTTTCTTGCTATATTTAAGAGATATAATCTATTTCATCGATATAAAATTTGAAGGAAAGCTGTGTTATACGCATTAACTAAGGTTAAAAACAACAAAAAAGTTTTGATTGTACTGTGAATTTTTTATAAAATATGTTCTTTTTTTATTCTTTAACATTAATTGTTGTTTACAGTAAATTTTTTTACCAACTTCATCGATATTGCGCCGACCATAAATTTGTCATTTTATACTTGTTTAATAAAAACAATACCAAGACGGTGGTTAGATTGACCATGTAGACCAGTAGTTCTCAAAGTTTACGCCGCATTCCTCCTTTTTACGACTCAGAAAGCGTCATTTCCCTAAAATTGAACGACAAAAATTAATTTCAGAAAAATTCTCTTTGATAAACTAAAGACTGTTTTTTAGTCTTCACTTCTTGCTGTTTTTTCTCCAACAATAGATTAATAGCGGTACTATTCATGTGAAGACCAGAAGAAGGGTCGTTATTTTATTGGAACGTTTTTATCACCTGTTATGATTTCACTGGATAGGACCAATTTTTGTTTTAATCGAATTCTTCCTCGATTTCTTTCATTATTGATTATTCCTCCCTGAAGATTACGTATTTCTCGTTGAGATGCCAAATGGCTCACTTTGAAAAACACTTAAGTAAACTAAAAACTATAATAGAAAGTTCTGGCCAAAAATAAAAAAAAACTCGCTTCGAAATATTCAAAACTGCAGATGTTGTTTTTCTTTTATTTTTTTAAAACTTTGATATTTTATTGGCCTTTCAACCTCTTCATAGTTTTTTGCGGACTGCATTAGATCTATGGAGCCGGTTAAGAAATTTTTTGTTGAAATTTGGCGTCATTATTTTTGACAAAGTCACTTTAGATAAAAAGCAAATTAATCTGTTTTTTGAAAAAAATTTAATTTCATGCCAAATTTTAAATTCACTTGTGGCTATACCTGATTCTGACCGGTGTTTTAAAACCAAATTTCTATTAGATAAATATAAAAATTTTTTATTTGCGCCACATCCATACAACGTGCTTACGTATAATAAAGCATTTCATTCGCATATAAAGGTGAAAGAAGAGAGTATATGTAAAAGCACAATATAACCTACCGAAAATCCACTTGTAAAAACGGAGTGATTATTATTTTTTTTTATTTAATTTTACCAATCAAGTAACACTTTCACGTTATAACTTTCTTAAAGAACATTTTTCAAGCCTGGTGAATATTTCTTTGTTGACTCCTTAAATGCATCACTGACTGCCAGGATCGCAGAATTGCTTTTATAAACGTTTTGTAGTTTAAATCATCTGTAGTTTAACTTCTTCCTTGTGTTGGCAGCTTGACAATGCCGATGAGCAAGCTGCCGCTGTCAGACGAGAATTAAAGGGGAGGTTGATAGCGACAGATAAGATCGAAGCCAACAACAGGTTCCCAAAGTTTAAATGTGATCCCGAGAGAGTTGATGACGTCAATCAACTATACATCGACGAACTTCGAGAGCAGGTGATTTTGTTCGTCTTTCGATGCCTATTAATGCTATTCTTAAAATATGTTGGTAAACAAAATAAGCCTACTTATTTATTCAAATATCGAAAAATTGGATACAATTTTTTATATATTTTCGAAGTTCTTTAGTTTAGACCAGTGGTTTACAATTTTTTATACTTTTTTGCCCTCATCGAAAATCTGTGTCACCCTCACGCTCGTCAATAAATAGAACTGTTTTTTGTCAAGTTAGCTGCTTTAACACGAGCAATGGCGATAAGATACTGAAAACAGCTATAAAAATGTTTCACTTTATAACTTTTGCAACATCAAATCTGCTTATTAAGTCTATACATATGTACAAGGTTCATTACGCTTTGTAAAGTTTATACGGTTGTTTTTAGCGATGTCTTTGCTCTAGTATTGATGTTAGAACTATTTAAATAATTTTTTCTATTACACTACTTTGAGGTAATTAATTACATCGGTTACGAAGTTTTTGTCGCATACCAAGTCTCTGATTAATTGTTTTTATAAGCAAGGCTTGTCATAAATGCATCGTCTCGTCTAGGAATCACAGCTACTGACCGTACTGTTGCATTAATGACTAGCTATTGGCGACACCGTGTTCAAATTCGATTGGCGGCACATCGAGCAAAGACCTCCCGCGCTGGAGGCACGAATGCTCACCGCTTATCCAACCTAGTGGTCATGTCCACGTCAATACGAGTGTATTCTCGTATAACTAATTACATATTACAACACGGAAGCTTTCTTTTTAATACCTTTGCTCTTTAACTCCTCTACAGGAAGATCGCAAGTTTAATACGAGCGATATGTGTAAACTGTAGACCAATGGTTTTCGACCGGTGGGCCGTGACGCTGTCTTAAGTGAGCCACACAGAATGAAAGCAATATGAGACTTGAATGATGATGTCATTATGATTAAGAAATCGGAAACAAATTCCAAGTGAAGACTTTTTATTTATTTTAGAGATCACTACATTTTTGGGACGAAAATTGAGAAATCGCAGACAAATTCCAAGTTAAGACTTTTTTTTTTGAGATCGCCAGATTTTTGCCACGGAAATTAAATTTTGTTCACTAAAGTTGGTCGTTAAGTTACCTTGGGTTGGAAAGCGAGTCACGTTTTGAAAAAGGTTTAAAACCACTGCTGTAGACGATTGAAATTCTTTTCATTTTTTCTTTGCCTTCGAAACTATTGAGTATTTGAGCGTTTTATAGAATTATATTTTGCAACTAAAAACTTCAATTTTTTTGTCATTTTGATAAACTGGACTTGTTTTGCTTCTTCATTCATTCACTAATTAACATTAATTTTTTTTTGGTAGTTTATTGATTTTGACATTAAAACGTCTATCAACTCGATTCATTGCAGTCATAATGTGATCTTAACTTTTTAAATGCAAACTTTATTCTGATGAATGACTTCGGTAAAAAAAATAGTGCTTTTAACGTAGCAATTTCTGTTTTCATACTTTACTCTGTTTTAAGGTATACGCTTTAACGAGAGCGTTAGAGAAAGTGCCAGTTGCTGCTAAATCAGCAAGTGGAAAGTCCACAGCAGCCAGACAAAAATTCCGCAAACATCTATCCTCCACACCTACTTTGTCCATTGATCGATCGACTGAGGAGGAATCTTTTATTTCGAAAAGTGACGTCATTTTGCAATTTGGTATTGAAGTACGTAACATGGCCTTGAAATATTGATTGGTATTTAGAAACGATAAGTGCTTAAATGGATTATATGGAGATAAATTAATTTGAATGATTTATATACACAATTATACATTTTTCGCAAATAAAAGCATTGAGAAAGGTTGTTTGATCGCTTACAAATTAGATATATTTTTGGAATTAATTATATTTCTTTTCTTTTCAAAGTCTATGTGCCTATAAAAAATTTATTATCACGTACAAAACTTAAATAATATTTAAGAAGCGCTTTCAAAAAGGCAAAAATTACAAGTCTGGCTTAGTTTATAGAGTTTTTATTAAAGTTTTCATAGTATATCTTCATACAATGCTACCATCTGATCCGACCAAAAAATAAGCACGGCTTCTCATCCATAGTAAGCGGGCACCAAACCTTACAAGATTTGGGTTTTTTTAAATTGTTTTACTTGACTTTGACAGCCAAATAAACACACGCATAAAGTAAAAACAATATTGATGAAAATTAAGCACTTTTAGAAATAAGCGCATTGAAATTTTCTTACGCCATGTTCCTAAAATAAGCATAAATCTTAATAAGCCCAAAGTGGTAACCCTGCCTATGTAAGTACACGCATATTTACATGCTCGTTAATAAAACTTCTCATCGATAATATTGCGATTTTTCAATTGGAAATTTCATAGTTGAAGCGCGTTGCAGTAGTTTAAAGCTGCTGATCAATATTTTGTATTGCGTTTGATTAATTATTTCTTCGATTTGAACGAAGTCGCGATGGCAATTCCATTGATCGACTGTATTTAAGAATGACAGATATCGACTTTTTTCCATTAAACTTGATTGTAGTTGACTGGTCGAATGGAAGCTCGTAATGTTCATTTAAAAGTTGAAAGCTTTTACGTTATTAAGATTTTTCTTTACTTTCATTGCTTTAAGATTCAAGTTATTGATTTGAAACGATGTTTGTTCGTTTGTTGTAACACTTCATCCCGATACTTACTGTTTCTGCCTGGTTTTTTCTCATGAAATAGTTTTTTCGTTTTTTTTCATCAATACAGTAAAAATTGTTGCATTCTATGCAACTCAGCTACTTAGATTCAATTGAATTATTTTAATATTGCATGCGTGATTTTTTGTGCGCTGTGAATTTGGATTTGTTGAGGTTCTGAACTCAATTTCAGGGTTTGTGCTTAGTCTATTCGAATGTTACATGGTACGATTACTTTAATTTACGACTTGTCTCTTGTGTTGCGCTTTTACACAATTTTGTCATCGCTTAAATTTAAAAAGCAACATATGTATTAATTTTCGCAAATGGCTTACTAATACAGTGTCCATGTGTCTGCTTATATCCAAGCATACTTGCACGCAAATTCAACTGCACACGTAATGCATAACAACATTCATAATTAAATAAGCATATTTATACTTGCATGCTTTTGACATTTTGATTTGCTTTTTTAGTGTGGCTTGATCGCGATTTGTCCCCCAGTCAGCTGTTATACAAATATCGTGCTTTAGTACAATTTTGTCACTTAATGAAATTCCCGGTCAGCGTAACATATCGTGATTATTAGGTGTTGGTGATGGAGATCGAAGGCATTAACTCGATTCCACCAAACAAAATGATTTATTGCACCATGGAGGTGGGTGGGAGCGGAGAGAAGTTGCAGACCGATCTTGTCCCGGCTTCAAACGCCGTGTAAGTTTTCTACTTTTTACATTTTTATTTTGTTTGCATGAAATAATATGTGAATAAAGTTTTGTGTTGAACGTTAAGGTTTTTAATGATAGAATTTCGATTCAAGATTTACTATGATGTTCCTTTTTTCACACGATTATTCCTGTAATTCTCTTATGCGGTAAAGGTATTTTTGTTGAAGGTAGTAGTAATATTGCAATTGGTTTTTTGTCGATTTTCTTTGACACTGATTGCTATTGATGACGTGTATTTTGTTGCAGTTGGGATACTCGCGGGGATTTTACGACCAATAACCCTCTTGCTTCCGTAAAAGTAAAATTATGTCTTAAAAGTCATGTTGTGCTTCCTTTAGAAGACAAGGAACTTGGAAAGGTAAATTTTCTTTTTTGTCTAGTATAAATTCTTCATATAAATTTCGTAATATCAAACAACACTTCGAAGAGCTTGTTCGCTGTATTCATTATCAAACATGTGTGTTGTTTGTGATCACGTTATTTGAACATGACTTTATATTATCTTGTTAATAATGAACTCAAATGGCTAAAAAAAGTAAGTACGTGGTATTAAACTTTCTTAAGAAAAAAATATATTTTATTCACAAAATTTTTACATTATTATTAAATTTTTATTCGGTTGGGCCACCGAGTAAAAATGAGACAATGATTAACTCCCAGCTTTTCACTACCGCATCGTCTTTGTCAAGGTGTTTCGTCATGGCTTCGTCATGGTTTAGCTACGGATGTCTGGAATCAACTATTGCAATCATCAATAATTGATTTTCCGTGGCAGTGAAATTGATAATGCTGGTTTGGGAAGAACGCCTCTGTGATCATAAGGAAGCGATCAATAGAAAGAACACTCAACTTTTTTGTTACGGCTTTCAACGTTCAAACGCTTTAGCACCTGCATATTTTGCCGTGCTAAACTGTTTGGATGATGTAAATTGTGCGATGGTGTTACTTGAGATAATAACTCTACTGAATTCCCACTGTCTGTGCGGCGCTCTTGAAAAATTTGCGGTATTGATCGTAGATTTGCAATTTAAGGAGAGAGTATACTTTTTCAACCATATTACAATTACATACAGCAATACACATGGCTTGTTTTTGTTTTATTTCAGCATGAATATATGTGTATTGCTGCATGTAATTGTAATGTGATCGTAGATTATTTAGACACTCTAATCTATCTAGTAAACTTTTCAACTCGCGATCCCGCTGTAGACGCTCGTTGCGAAAATCGTATGCGTTTGCGGTTGAAAGCTTTTTAATCCGAAACTTTGTTCTTTAGTTTAGTAAAAAGTATTAGCGCACTTGTATTATGATTAAACATTTATGTATAAAACGAATTGCCTGCTATTTATCTCCAAATAGAAAAAATGTTAAGTCTACGCTTTTCAGCCAAGCTACGGATTAACCTGGACCCGCTTTGTTGCTTCGGGTTTGATGTTTTCTATTTGAGAAAATTAAATTTGATTTAAATTCAATTCTTTACGTCCGCTAAAGGTGTATGAAGGCTTCATGATAAGCGGCTGCTAGTTCTCCATATTTGAAATGCTTTCGTCTTGAAACAAGCCGCATGAATGGAGGGCTCGCTGATTAAAACGTCTGACCCTAATTTGTTTCGCTTAAGAATATCCAATATACGGCTTTGTTTTCATTTATACATTTTATGTGCATGTATATTTTTTTAGCAAAATCACAGCATATTTGGTCTTCATGAGTGTGATTAAAAGCACTTTTTGGCTTCCAATTTAAAATCAAAGCTTTTTTTCATCTTATTGCGTTACGTAGCGAGTTCTGTAATTTAAAAAAAGGCTTGACATCCTTGGTCTAGGTACTATGATTGAAATATTGCCAATACTAATTAGCAAAAAAATGGTTTAGCGCAAGTTTGATTGTGTATCATGTTTTAGACCAGCATCATTTGTTCTTCAAATCACCCCAAAACACCTCAATGGTACAATATGATCGTTCCTAAAGGTTCCAACGATCAGGTAAAAGTTCTATGAAATATAAAACAGTATCAAGCCAATATTTGTTATTAGTTAATTGAGTTATACGCTGTAGAATGTTTCGTACTGCAAGTTTAAGTGATGTCGCTTGAAAATGTCAATAAATCGATTTAATTCATCTTATAATTTTTAGCTTCGTGTCAAACTTAAGATCACTATGGAGCGGCCACTAAACATGAAGCAATGCGGCTACTTGTGGGCGCAAGGACTGTCTGTGTGGAAAAAATGGAAAAAAAGATTTTTTATTTTAGTTCAAGTAGGTCTAAATTTTTATGGGTTTAATTTTTGATTTTTTAGTTTTTACAATAAATTTGTGGCTGGTTTTTGTTATAATTGAGTTGAAATCGGTTGTTTCATATTTACTTACTATTCTCATAATTCTTTGGGTGAAGTTAAACACAAATCAACCGTCAAACGATTAACCTAACTTCGAAAAGCTGCATTTTTTTATTTATTTTGTTTTATTGAGTGGTAACAGTTTTAGTTGCTTCTTACGGCTGCTCTGCACAAAAAGCTCTGCACAAAAAGCTATGTTATGATTTGGGTTTAAATGTTTTATAAGAATGCACAACAACACGGCGATGAAAGAAGTTAAATTTTTAACGCATTAATCGCTATTCCATAAAAACGACGCCGTTTATCTAAACGTTTTTCTGGCGATATTTTTATGATTGTTGCTGTTGTAGTTGGTATGGAAAATACATTACGTTAACTTTTTCTCGAACCATTTTAAATTTTGACCCTGTAGCTTACGAAGAAGTTACAAACTCTCCGCGTGACGTCAAGTTATTCAGTAAAATCGTAGCAGTTTTTGACTTTTTCTTGAATTTGTTATTTCTTATTCTATTCAATGAAAGTTCAATAAATGTTTTAAATTTAATAAAAGAAAAAAGATTAGCCGCTAAAAGGTAGAAAAAGCACATTGTAACTTTGCTTTACTGACCCAAAAACCATGCTTAGTTTTTATTTTGTAATGCAAAATTTGATAAAAAAATAAAATTCTTCACCACTTATCATATTCCTTGTAAAATGCGTTTGACCAAGTTGCAGTAAAAGCCGTCGCATGCTCGAATTTTGCAGGATAGCTGCACAAATTATGCAAGCATTGCTCTCTGCCACGAAGACGATGGACTTGGGCAGTTTTTAAACTTTCTGAAAGAATTTCTCTACTAACCAATCATATTGTTTTGGGAGTTTTATGTTTGCTGTGTATTGATGTTGCGCTGTTGAGGAGGGGGATTCGAAGTGCTGTTGCTCAACCAATGTCACGTGTGATGTGTTTGGTTGAGCGAAGCTTTAATTGGTTTTTGCCCAAGTGATGATGAAAATCTTTCTCTTACGTTTACGTGCAAAGTTAAGGCTGGTTTCCATTTCGAGCGTGAAATGAAGTTTTCTTTTCTTTTATTGATTTTTTTGCTCACTTAGCGCGTAAGCGCGGAAAGAAGTAAAAAAATCAATAAAACAAACAAAGAATGCTCCATTACACGCTTGTAATGGAAACGAGCCCTTAAACAATCAAATATATTCGGTGTCGTGTGAAAGATGTTTAGACTGAGTTGTACTTTTATTAGATCTTGTTTTTAGGTGAGTCAATGCAACTTCGCTATGTGCAGCTATCTCGAGCGAAAGACGGAGCCCACTGAAATGGTTCCCATAGACGGCTACACGGTCGGCTACACCCTACCCGACAACCACTGTAAACAGGGGTCGATTTTCTTCAAGACTGTTAAAGAAGGAGACTCAATTGCGTTTGCCAGGTATTCACGTGATCGGAATTTTAGCTTCTGTACTTGATTGGCTTTTGTGATATGCTGTTCCATGTCTTTATACAGCGTTGGAAATTTGAAAGTGTCATTTTAAGTTTCAATGGACTATGGACTTTTTAGGATTTTATGTACTTCTCAATACTCCTAAAAATTTTTTTTCAGGTTGACTTGTTCATTTCTATGTTTCAATAACGAGACTTAAATTTAAAACGCTCTTCAAAATTAGTAGAAAAGAGTCGTGATATGGTTTTTTCGTCGATCGAAAGAAATAGTGGCAATCGCGATTTATTTCAGCTTTTCCTTATAAACGCCGTTAATTTTCCCGGATGAAATGATTCACTGTTAACATGAACGTTGATTATTCGCACTAACTACAACAGGGGTGGGAAAACTACGGCCCGCGGCCCGCAAAGACATCAAACAAAAAATTAAAAAGTTATTAATTGTCTTTAACCATATTCTTGGTCATTACTTTTAGCGATCACTGATTTTTAGATACGAAAACAAAGAAATCCGAGGCAGATTTAAAGTGAAGATCTTTTTTTAGAGATCACTATTGTGCGGCTCGCAAACAAATTCAACTTCCTAATGCAGCCCGCGAGCTAAAAAGCTTGCCCACCCTGAACTAGAATCTTTTTCATTGTGTTTTAACAAATTGCCTTATCAAATAGGGTTACAGATGTCATAAGAAAAACTATAAATTTTATTTTTTCTCTCGATTAAGCAATATCATCGTCCAGCCGAGGTTCCTTAAATATCGACTTGTGTTCTTTGAGTTTTTCCCGCTTCCTATTGGTTCTTGGGAAAAAAGGTTCAATTTTCAAAATTAGCTTTGGGATTCCATAATATCAAAAAAGTTAGAGAGCAGTTATACGAGTTTTAATAGTCGTACAGATGTTTTGACAACGTCACCACTAGAAATTTTATCTTCTTTCTCATCCTTAAAAAACAGTCAAATTGCTTCGAGTACTTATCGTCAAAATTCTGTTTCAAGTGAAAATGAGCAGGAAGGAATAATGTGGGTGCTTGCCATCTATCGTGCAACCGGTCAAACCGACAAACCTGTCCCTCCCAGTCAAGTGAAGAAGGACGCCAGACCTGGTGAAAATTCTGTTCGGACCACCACTTGTAAGTTCGTGGTACCCACTCGGTTAGATATTGTTTAATTACAAATTGATCCGAGCCATCGAACAAAAACGTGTGCAAAGAAGCCGCTTTCCACCAGATTAAGCCCGTTAGGTGAAATAAAGGAGAAAAATCGCTCTCTCTCTAAAAACTGCTTGACATAAGTACTGCATCGGGTCTTTTTCACCCTGAACTCAAAGCGCTATCAACTCTTCGTTGATTGAGATTGCTGCAGTAAACTATAAGACTTCGAGTAAATTCTTGAAAGCTCTTTTTCATCCGGGATACTTTGCATGCAGACGACGGCCGCCTGAAAAAGGAGGACATCGACCGCATGACGCTAGCGGACCCATGCAAGTACGACCACGCCAGCCTCCTCGAACAGCTGCAGAGCCTCACTCTCTCCTACCGCTTGAACGAACCGGGGGTCAGCTTGGTGAGTCGCATCGGTCATCATCCCCCGTTCGGCCTGCAATCCAAGGATGATTGCGTCGGTTCTTGCTGTCAGTGTAAACGAGTGTGGCTTGTGTGGCGACAAATAATCATTCAAATTGGATTTAATGGCACAAAGATCGACATAAGCTGACTTACTCGAGCTAGCGTACGGCTGTGGTCATGGATTCAAAAAGATCACTGGATGTAACCTTCTCTTACCTTCAGATTGCAAGCATTAAACAAAATTTTAAATCTTTTTACCTTGTTTATTTTTTAAAAAACGTTTATTAAATAACTTCGTAGCGAGTTCCCTTCTTGGTAATGTATTTTGAAGCTTGACTGGTTCATATTTTCAGACGCGTTCTTTTCTTAATTTATTCTTTTGTCAGGGTTCCTTTTCTCCCGGTCAGATGCTTGTATTAGATGAATATTGCGCTCGTTATGGCGTGCGAGACTGCCACAGAAGACTTTGTCATTTATCAAGTAAGCGACGCCGATCCTCATTCTTTATCATCTCTCAAGATTTGATTGAAATATTATTAAAGCAAGCAGAATGTTCGTGCTTCTTATCCCACATTTACCCATCACCCCAACATTTTTTGCTGATATGAACGATGCAGAAAACCTTTGTTGAAGCTGCTTTTCTGTTTGCTCGCTGCTGTATTATCGTCATACTAATCTAACTGAATCTATTATAGGTGTATTAGAGCAATTACAGAGAGGATTCTACATCAATCCGAAAGTTATGCATGAAAGTCACAATATCAGCTCTTCTTACTTCAACAATTACAAGTAAGTGATGTTGAAACGAAAACTAAACTGTTTATGGTGTGCTAAATATCACATTGAGATTTGTAGAAATTCATTCGCATTTCAATCATTTTCTATTTGCTCAGTGATCTTTTTTTAAGTTTCTGGATGTAAATGATTGTGTTTGCGAAAGTGGGAACTTTTGAACATTCAAATGTAATTTTACTAACTCCGTGTTTTTATTGTGATTCTGATTAAAGATCTGTTGTGACTGTGTCATTTTACAGCTCAAACTTGCCAACAGAAACATCAACGGTGACAGTTGACGAGTCTGATAGATTCGAGTTACTCAGAGAAGAGTTGTCGACTTATTTTAAACGTCAAGTCACTCTATTTCAACTAGTCTTCCCATTTGGTTTGCCAACTAAAAGTTTTAAATCAACTCTCGACTTTTGGTCTTTTGTAAGTTTTGTTTAAAGTCTTATTTTTGTGTCTCAGACATTTAAGTTTTTAGTGGTGTGAATCAATTATCATTGTAGTCATCATATAATCTTATTGTCCCCCTAAGTCGCGTTACAAAGCCCAAACTTTTGTGCCTTTTATACTGAATGTCCTGCAGTAAATGGCATTCAATGCGTTTTAAATCAGTTAAATTGTTTTTTTATCGGCTACCTCTTTAATTTTAAAAAGACAAGCATTGAAGACAGACTTAAATGGAAAGTTCCTATTTTTGTAAATCAAAGTTAACTTTTTGGAAGGTTTTTATCGTATCTGGACGTGTTTTTTGTTATTGTCCCCGTTTTTCAATTTGATTCGAGTGATATTAATCGTCTTTTTGAAATGATTTCTTGCAGTTCTTAAATGAAAAGCCGCGCGACGAGAATGAAGTTATAGATTTGCGAAGCGCAGTGTCGAGTTGCCTGAGGGACAGTGCGGTCGTCTACTTCAAGCGCCTGGTCGATCATTACAAACTCAAGCGTGAGTGACCTTCGAGCCAGCAGCTCTCTATTATACACGGAATTTTGAAAATAGAATTACCGTAGATTTTCGTCGATTTCAGCAAGATCACTTTGCTGATCATGTAGCGTGTCGAGAGCGCTCTCCAGTGGTTATCAGCCGTTATCTTGCTCTCTTTGTTTTCCACTTGTGATCGTCATCTTTGCCAACCAAGTAGCGTACCGTTGCGCCATTGATGACAATGGATGTGGCACAGCACCCTGCCTCGATACTAAATTCCCCAGCTGCTGCTTTGATTTTCAGTGAAGCCGCTTTTAGCGAGTTTGATTGACCTTGGCAAGAATTTTCGTTTCAAAGTGACGTCATTAAAACTAAGAGACCAAAATGATATCGCGATCAAAACAAGACTCGAGGTTTTATCTCGTTCGACCCCGGAATGTTGCTTTTCAAGATCAGATCCCGTCGGTCTCGACTGATTCCGTCCAGATCCGTAGGATCTCTCCCAGTGATGGCCTTACCAAAAAGGGAGCCTGGTGCAAGAAACGTAAGGGGGCCACTATTCAGTGTACTAAAAAAAGGTGGCTGAAACCATTTTTAATAGTATATAAGCAAAGTGATCGCTAAAAAAAAGGTCTTCAATTTAGGGGAAGGTCACCATTGAGTAATCCAAAGCAGGGTGAGACAAAGTGATCACTAAAAAAAAGGTCAGCCTCCTAGGAAGCCGTTTTTTAAATTTTTTTCTTTTTGGCATGCCATTGACGTCCTGGTGCTACTATGAAGAAATAGAGCAATTTTTTGTGTAAGGGGGGCTCGGTGCGGCTGCGCCGTTTGCACCCCTATTAAAGCCATCACTGATCTTGCCACTAGTGACGGATGTGTGGAGCGCTAGAAATAACATAGTTTGCAATTGTTTTTAAACACGGACGAGCGTAAAACTCCTGATTGTTTAGAATCCGATCAAAATCATTCCCAGCTCAGTGTGGAGGATTTCGTTCTTCTCTCTTCCGAGTCTGTGAATACTTTGCGACAAAACCAAGATTTATTATGCGCGGTCAGTTTTAATAATGCGGTTGTTATTTGACGGAAATACTTTTTAAATCATTTTGATGAATACTCTGTTGTTTTACAACGTGCAAAATTGATAGCAAAAGATTGTCATGACTCTTGAGTTAGGTTTACATTCGTAATGTTGCCAATCAATTTGAACAAACCTTTTAATGCTAATTTGCTTTTTGCTGTAAAGGAAAAGCAACTAGAGGTTGAATTAATGCTAAAAATTTTTGCGTTACTTCTTGCTTTGTTAAGCGTATTTCTGCTGCAGAATGCATTTATACTGCATGAATATCATTATTTATTATAAGTTAAAAGTTAATGTAATTTTAATTCGATATTTTTTTTCAGTTTCACGTATACAAGTTTATCTCGCAGTGTTTACGGTGTTTTTATTCTTGCATAAAACATTCTAATCATTGTAATGTTCTTTTGTTATGCTAAAAGGAGTTGCAAGTAAGTTGGGTGTTTTTTTTTCTTATCGAATGTTTGTAGCATGTGTAATATGTGTATTTTGTTCTGAGTGTTTTTTGTTTTATGCGTCTGGGAGCGTCTTATGTTGTATTGCAAGCACAAGGTGTAAATTGATAGTCTATAGATCTCTATAAAGCTTAAATCGTAAATAATTAGATTTAAAGTCGTTCTTATCCATCGGTCCTCAAAGCTTTATATAGATGGACGATGTTGTTTTTTAGTATTCGAGGAACAAGGATTTAAAAAAGTTAGGATTCATTTAACCGTAATAACAATCGTCTTCTTGTTTTGCTTTTTTTCCGCACAATCATTGCACATTAAATGATTGAAAACAATTAGCACAAGTAAAAAAAATTGAAAAACACACTTGAAGCACAACTACAGACATTGCGACATATAAAAAACAGGCATAAGACCCCTTCCAGCAGAGATTGTTTTGCAGCCACACTACAATTGGTTTCCAGCCGAGTATGAAATATACGCCACTTGCTATGTGGAGTATCTCTTCGCTGAGTTGGAAAAACTTCTTGCCAAAGTTTCTCAGAGTTGCTTCGAATGTTTTAAAATCTACCGCATTCTTAATAACTATTTGAAAAAACAAAGTAAGTTTTGGTTTATTTTGAAAAGTTTTTCTGTGCATTTTAAGCCCTTGCAATACCTGTATTTATTTTATTAACGTTTATTTTTCGTTTTATAAATTTAGCACACGTTTGTCATAGAGTGTGCACTGATCTATGATCTAGCGGCAGCTGTATATGGTCTTTTACCATAGTCCTCACCGCGATCCCATTTTTTGTGACAGTTTCTTCGTTATTTTTGCTATAGCCAACACACTTTACTACGTCGAGTTAAGCTCACTATTTTTTGAAGACTGAGGTTTGATACTTGTGTTAATAGCTTGCTGCATTGATAAGGTGATTTACCGATTTTGCATTAAGTGGCTGATGACCAGATGCTAAAAACATAAACGAGCTGTGGGCAGACAGTACCAAAGAGTGCCCTCTGCGGTAGGTATTCATTCATAAAACACTACTTTTTTTGTATTATAAACCATATGAAAAGCTTAATAAATTTGACATTAATTCGTATCTCGTTTACGTGTTTCATCTTAATTAGTCGAAATAAAATATCAATCAATTGAATAATTAAATGTTTGAGAATTAGTCACATAGTTGTAAATAGGTTAATATTAATTTTAACATGAAATATTGAATTCGATAAATTAATAATTGGAAACACTTGTAAGATTTAACTAACTCGAAAATTTAAGGCAGACCACCTCAACGGAGACGGAATAATTACTACTGGTTTTGAATTTTGAATTGTGAATTGCAACGATTGAAATTTTAAACATTTCACTGGGACAAGCGAGTTTACTCACGTACTATGCACTCCCGTTCGTTTCGACAAGCGAGTTTATTTCACATCGATAAAAAAATTTAGCATTGAAAATTTTTAATTAATTAACCTTTATTAGTTAAAAATTAGTTAATTGATTAAGGTTTGATTGAAAAAAAAATTACAATTAGCAGTGAAAGAGTTAAAATAATGAAAAATATTTCGCATAAACACTATATACCTTTTTTACTTGAAATTTTTCTAATTTGTTTCATGGCCATGGTGCGCTGTCGCTCGCGGTTCTAAATAGATTCCACCGCGAAAAACTTCACTATTATAGAGGTAAAAGAATTAAATTGATATGAAATTCCTTTATGGCTTCTAACTTCAACCCATGTTGTAGGTTTTATATTAATTTAATTCTTATACCCCAATATGGTGGAATTTACTGGTCACCGTCGTTTGCTGTGCATTAATAATAGCAACGATTCGTCCTTTTCGTTGATTGTATCTTTGTATTTTTGTTGATGTGGCCTCCTGTTAAACGACTGCGTCAACTTTCTTTCGAAAAAAACAACAGATCATGAAAAGTGGAGAACCCGGCTGAGTGGATTGTTCTTTCCTCTCGCGAACAGCTACGTGCAATCCACGCAGCGTTTGCTCGCGGACTATTCGATGCGACAGAGCGTGGTCGAGCAATGGGACACGTCGGCAAGGTCAGTACTTGCCTCGTGTGAAGCTTTGTGTTGAAGAGATTGAATAATCACTTTAAGTTTGTTAAATTGAAAATTCAAAAGCGATTTTTACTTTAGTAATCGGCATCTTGTGATAAAACAAAAACAATATTAATACAAGCAATTCGAGTTTTGTTGGGTTATTTCAATTCTTGTTTTTTTTGTCGATTCTTCATGTAACGTTTTGCGTCATTTCCTCAGTTTTCGTAATTATTCCAGTTTTTTTTTTGACCTGACTTTGGTGATATTACGCGACCTGTATTCATCTAATTTCCGTTGCAGAATAGCACAGTCGCGCAAAGTTGCCATCGGATTGGTCAATCGCGCCATTTGCACAATAAAGTTTCTGTCTGACTTGTCCTGGGCTGACGACACCTTCATCCGAATCTCGTTGAAGGATCTGAGGTCGGCCCACCTCAAGATCTTGCAGAGGCAGATTTCCAGGTATTCTCGCATATGTATTATGATGTTTTGTCGGATCAGCATCGTGAATTCTCAAGTGGCACTCCTTGTTACAAAGCAGGACATTTTAAAAGAAATGCTGCACACGTCGAAACATGGGGTACTTTCTTGTTATCGCCCCACCATCTATTACTTCCTGTTATTTTCAATACATTTCTCTTGGTTTCTTTATTTCAACCTGGTGCTGTCACCCTGGTACTGAAAGGGGTATTTCGGGTTTGTTTCACCGGAAAAAATCGCTTGAGAGCCCCCAAAAACCTTGGGTTTTCGTTTACTATTTGCTAATGGTGGGGCGATAACAGGAAAGTACCAAACATTGTTTTATGGAGTAAAATTATTTATCTATTGATTTACAATTAAACTATTTGACAATCATTTTTTTGAAAGTTTTGTAAGTCGAAATTTTAAATCTTCTTTTTTTGACTTGTACCACAATTATAGTACAGTATATATGAAAGAAACGTGTTCCTTCTAAAATTAAAATTTTTGTGCTGTTGATTGATAATAAAAAAAACTAGGCTTTTTTTGCTGGTGATATGTTTAGTAACTATTGATTTACATTTTTTTTTGCTTTTTTAAATTTCTTTCTTTTTCTAGCTTGGGTTTGCGCTGTGATGTCATAATGAAAACCTTCTGGGTTGGGCTTGATTACGTCATTCCGAAGGAGGTGTGCGCGCTGCTCAATGTCATCATCGAGTTGAGGTGCCTCTGCTTTTGTAGCCTGTCTCTCAGATGGAGTCATTGCATTTTCTTCAAGCTCTGCTTATTGGTTCGATTACTTTGGCTTTAGCCATAGACAAAAGCACGTCAATCCGCCCAGAAAATTTTATCAATTAGTGTAGGGAGTGTGGTCGAACCCCAGGGTTAGAGAGCTCCGCTTTATTGTCGGTTTTGATCGACGTCGTGTCAGTTCAACCAAGGCCACCTAAAGAGACAAAGCCTGTTCATCGATGTCGGATTAACGCGTGACGTCATTACGAGTGGTGCTAGTTTCGCTGAGCGCTGACGTTTTGAGTTTTGCATTGGCTCGATCAAAATTGCTTTTTGCATGAGTTTGGCTTGCTTTCCCAAAATTGTAAGTGAAGATATTCAATTATTTTAACAACATTTTATAATTCTGAAAAATTACGTATGAACGATTTTCATTTAACAAAAATATCAATTTAGAAATCAAGCTCCAACAAATTAAACACCATGAGCGTAATTAAAAGTGGCCAATGGAGGGATCAACTTTGAGCTGCCCATATTACGATAAAAGCACTTTTTTTGGAAAATATCGTATTAAAAATGTTCTCTAAAACGACTTTTCTTGATAGGTAGAAGCGGAATAATTAATTGACATTCCAGTGGGCACTTTTAGCTATGTCACGTCGATTACTGAAAGCAAAGCATAACGTACTATATCAACACCAATACTTAAAATATACAATTTTATAGAAATAAATAAATTGTAAAGCACGTTCTTTAACATTGGCTAGTATTTAAAGTCGCAAGTTTTCTTTTTCTTGATTTTTTGTTTATGTTCAACTGGTCATTTTTTAATGAGCAGAAGTTGTTTAGCATGCAATTGGCAGATACCCATACAATCATTTTTGCAACTTCAAAATAACTGTGGCTATTGTTACAAGGATTCAGCTGCAAAAGACACAATTCTTCATTATAGGCGACAGACATAGCGGTATGAACGGCAACATTACGCTGGTGGGAAGACATTTGAAATTCAGCATTGCAACACAACTTGTTTATAACCAAATAAGTTATAAGCACAAGGCTAATCACACTTTCACTAGAATAAAGCAATCCCCCTCTACTTATGCTTGCTATAAGCGTATTAGATAAATTTTCAACATTTCCACCAGGAGAAATCAAAACTTCTCTACATTTGTCGCATTTGAGTTTTTTGGTTGCACTATATACACAATACCCAGCAATGTAAGTAATGACAGGTAAGTAATCGTTAGCTTTTTCCAAATCGTCTGCAGTTACAGGGCCGATATCAACATCATCAAATTTACTACAACATTCAAATTTAAAGCTCTCAAGTACGAAACATTTATTATTTAACGAAAGTTTGAGAACAGACATTATGCGAATTTTTTTTTCAACTTCGAAAATTTGTCTAAGGGAAACATCGTACTTTCCCCCACAAAGCTGACGATATTGTCCAAACCGTGCTTCTAAACAATCTGTTTGAAATTTACCTAGTAGCACATAACGAGCACCCAGTTGAGTAATGCAATAGTCAGCTACTTCAAGCAAAGCGTGTGTAGTATGTTGCAAGGCTGTAAAAGTTTCTTTAGTAAGCTTACCAGTTGCACCTTCCATGGCATGCCAGTTAGTTAACCAGTCCAACAAATAATTCAAAAATTTTTTGGAAATGGTATCGTTTGCAACAAGAGGCTGTTCATAGACATTTCTTAAACGTTGACCTTTCATTGGTGTTTTTACATTCACAATACTCCACCAATTCGTGAATATGTTGATGTAAGTAAGTGCTGGTATCCTCAGTTTGGAATATTGCATTTTGTACCAAGTGCCAACAAAGCTTGGGCTATAAATTTATTGAAAACTTGTAAAACATAGGTAACATTTTGCCGTTCCAAATTTGATGAATTCAAAGCTTTTCCAGATAGTTTGTAAGCATACTTTAAAAGGGAATCTTCTTCTGCAGTATGCAATAATCGCAAAGATTGAAAACTAGCAACCGATGGAGAATTGTTTGATTTTATGAAGTCAAAGTTGAAAGGTGGATACATCATAGAAGCTGAAGCAGTTTTTTGATTAATCCAATTATTCCTAATACACTTTATGATATGCACTACACGGCTGCTATCAATAGGATGAGGGTAAACAATTGATATTTGTGAAGGATTTGCAAACAAACTCATTGCTTTTCTATTAATAGCATTATTATCCGTCACAACTGCAATAACAGTAAATCCAATAGATTCGAGGCCAACAAGTGGAGCTTCAGCTGTCATTTTTCTTGTTGGAAGAACATGTGCAACATCTTTGTAGTTGGAAAACACGCTGCTTATCATGAATCCAAATGCTGAAGTAGCAGCGTATCACCACCTTTGTAATCAAAATATGGTTTCAAATGAATTTCGTCAACAAGTAAGATAATGGTCTTGTCCAAAAATGAAAGGCTTTTAATCTTCCTTCTTATGTATAGTAAAAAGTTTTCATCATTTTGTTCATTTAAAGGACTTAATTGGTATGTCAACGTAACTCTACGAACTGTGGAATAGCTTGGCAAAATACAGTTTCCACTGTTGCGAAAGAACCGGTAAGCGCAAGGCGAAACACTATAAAAAAGAGAAGCAAATATTGCAAATTGTGGTGAATAAGAAGCTTGTTTGTTGATAATCAAAGCCAATTGTTCACAAATAAACGATATTGTATTACAATAATTTTCAACCTCATTTTTAAATGACTCCAACAATGAAATAATCAATTTCAATACAGCTTGAAATTTTCCATTTACAGCAGAATTTGGCTTGACTTGTAAAAGTATATTTGTTCTACAGCATCAAGTATGCTGTCAATAGTACGCAGAGAACTAACAATTACAGGCAATACGTGTTCTCCAACTTTTGTTAGCTTCACAGATTTCATGTACACATTTAAAAACAATTCCTTATCCACAACTACTGACACATCCATAACTGGTGCAATATCTTTTTCATACTTTATAAAAAACAAAGTTAAAAAATCTTCATTTACTGGAAGGTAAAATTTTACTTTTGAGTTGGCTCAATGAGTATCTTTTTTAAGCATGTCGTTGTAGTCCTTAATGCTTTGAGCAGTAGCAGCAGCCAGTTCATTCTGTTCCCGCAGCTTGTTTTTTTCTTCATGACTACTGTTGGAGTGGATAAGTACGTAGGGCAATTTGGAAAAAGACATTGTATGGCACCTGGAACAAGTTGTGGCACTTTTAGAGTGTAGGATAATGTTTTTCAATTTTTTTCATCAAATGTAGATACCACTTTTCGTATATCACTCGGCTTAAAGTGGAGCTCGCATACCTGTAATCAAAATAAAGTTAATTAAAATATCATCTTAACACTTTATTACAGCGTTGTGGATTTTTAACTTCATAGCTGAACTCATAAATAATCAACAGATTATTTAAACTAAAAGTTGGAACAAAAATAGTTAGTGTTGTATCTTTGCACGAATACACAGGTTTATTAAATAACAATAATTAAAATTCACAAAAATCACTTAGCCAAAAAACAACCGTATTGAAATAGAATGCTTTTAGTTCGTTTGCTGTAGTAGCTTGATAACTTTGAATTGACTGATGAACCACAATAAAGGCGCATATTTAACTTGTAACAATTATGCTTGGAGATGCGCGTGTCCAATAATTGTTCGAGCAGAAGGCGCTGATTAAGATTAGAAGCGTTTAAGAAAACACTACGTCATCTATTGCACAATAACACAACACCTCCCCAAATAAACTACGACAAAAAAATATATACATATTAGCAGCAATATTTTTTTGGAAGTCTTTTGGTCCTTGCTGATCGTCGTGGATTGTGTCGCCCGTACTCGTCTCCGGTTGGTAATCTCGGATTGTTGCGTTGGTTCATCGAAGAAGAACTAGATGCGTGGTCAGTCCCGGCTGGAAGTGTTTCTGTAGACTAAACGCTCGTTGGGATTTCACAGGGATCATCATCTTGATCCGAACCGTATCGAGGTCGAAGTTGATCAAGATGTCTTCTCCAAGTTGGTCCTCGAGGAATGACTCGTACATTGACGCTTCGTGTACCATGGACTTTCGTAACTATCGCAGGCACCCATCGTGGGTCACGATCTCTTCTAGGGCCGAAATACAGTGCGTAACAAGGGTCTCCTAGTGAGTAATGATGTTCGACTTTCGAAACCACTTCCGAGTCTTCAGCATTTGAATGCTTGCTCGCTTGTCTTGACTGTCTTCCCTGCAGGAGATGCGGAATGGATGGAACCAAAGTGTCAATTTTGGTGCGTATTCTTCCATTCAACAATTCGCTTGGTGACAGTCCCGATGCAAAAAGAATTCTTCTATATTGCATTAGAAATTCTTGCAAAGCTTCCTTTGGAGGTAACGAGGATTTTCTCAATGCCTGTTTGAAGGATTGTATCAAACGCTCGGCAGCACCGTTTGTTGCTGGATGATAAGGTGCTTCACGATCTCTTCTAGGGCCGAAGTACAGTGCGTAACAAGGGTCTCCTAGTGAGTAATGATGTTCGACTTTCGAAACCACTTCCGAGTCTTCAGCATTTGAATGCTTGCTCGCTTGTCTTGACTGTCTTCCCTGCAGGAGATGCGGAATGGATGGAACCAAAGTGTCAATTTTGGTGCGTATTCTTCCATTCAACAATTCGCTTGGTGACAGTCCCGATGCAAAAGGAATTCTTCTATATTGCATTAGAAATTCTTGCAAAGCTTCCTTTGGAGGTAACGAGGATTTTCTCAATGCCTGTTTGAAGGATTGTATCAAACGCTCGGCAGCACCGTTTGTTGCTGGATGATAAGTGCTCCGGTGAGATGTACAATGCCTCGTTGTTTGCACCAAGCTTGGAACTCTTGAGACATGAATGTTGTGGCATTATCGGTCACCAACGTGTGGGGATATCCGAAATGAGCAAATTCTTGTTCAAGTATAGCAGTAGTACTTTTCGAAGACGTTGAGGTTGTTGGATGAATGCAAGGATATTTTGAATAAGCGTCTACAAGGACTAACCAGTTTCTTCCCAGAAAGTTGATCGCACGGTCCAAGTGGAGTCTTGACCAAGGTTTTTCTGCATCATCCACGGATGGATTGAAGGTTTATCCGGCTTATTTTGAAATTGGCCACAGGAAGTGCATTTGCGACATAAATCCTCAATGTCAAAGTCAATTCTAGGCCAATAGACAGTTGACCTGGCAAGTTGTTTCATCCGTTGCATGCCGAAATGTCCAAGGTGTAATAATTTAAGAATATGATTACGTAGGGTTGAAGGAATTATTACCCGTAAGCCGTAAAAAACGCAACCATTCTCTGTTGACAACGAATTTTCCAACTCTTCCGAAAATGCATGTGGACATCCCTCCTTCACAAATCGCATTACTTGGGCAAGAATTGGATCCTTGGCAGTCTCTCTGACCACAAGCAATGGATTGTCAGGATTGATTTGACGACTGATTGTTCGAACTAAACAAACGCTATCGACATCATCTTCCATCTCCTCCCCATCAAAACTTGTGTCAGCTAAGTGATCAGTTAAGTTGGTGAGTTTCAACTTCATCATCGCCAGACGACCTAGTAAATTTAGATTGGGCACCTTAGTGACAATTACAGGAAAGGTCACGTCAGGTGATTTTCCATCAATACTTGCAGTTGATTGGAATTGTTCCACGACGGGTAGCGGGCTACCTTCAGCAACTTGATATTGAACTGATACAGGTTGTAGAATGGGTTTACCCAGCGTTTGCCACGTCGCTTCACAGCAAAATGTGTCACTGGTTCCGCTATCAATTTCAAACTTAATCCTGCGGTCATTAAGTCTAATAGTTTGATAGATGGGTGAAACAGAACATTGGACTTTGTGCACCAATTTCACCTGTTGTTTCACAAGCTTATTATCTCTTAGTCGAGACATGCATACAGATTGCAGATGACCTGTTTTCTTGCAGAAGCTGCAAATAGCTTTAATGTGGGGACAAGCTTTGCTAAAATGTCCAGAATTTCCACACCTGAAGCAGGCGGTTTTCTTTTCTTGCGTTTTGGAAGTTTTGGACTTTTTTCTGCACCGACGTAGAAGGTTGACCGTATACGGTTTCCTTTGCTACCTTGGCTGCTTCTTCCACTTCTTGGGCCACTCTGATGGCGTTGCTAAACTTCAGTTCATCGTCCTTGAGCTTGAAGAGTGTCTTCAAAACTGCTTCGTTGTCTACTGAACAGATGAATTTAGTTCGCAAGGCTTCATCTAAAGGATCTTTAATGGATTGAAAATCACATGTAGCTGCATCTTGTCGTATTCTGCTTGCCAGTTCAGGAATAGTTTCGCCAGGTTTGCGTTTCATGTCAGACCAGAATTTGAAACGTTCTCTGACAACAAATCGTTTTGGGTCGAACTGCTCTGCCATAAGCGTCTGAATATCATTCATGGTTAGCTCATGTATGCTTTTGACAGGTTGTTGCTGAGCCGCTAAGTTGCTAAGCATTTTGTAAACGGAGTTAGATTGGTTGGTAAGAAAAATTTGTGCTTGCTTGTTGTCGGGAATAGAGTTAGCAGTGACGAATGTTCGGAACCTTGCCAAATAATCAATCCATAACTCAGATGTGGAATCGAATGGTTGAAAACTTGCCATCGGTGTTGGAACATTTTCTCGCGGGTTGTTCAAGCTGCTTTGTAAAGTTTTCAGCTGCTCTTGAAGCATTGTCATTTGCTCTTGGTGTTGCTTGTTCTGCTCGCGATGCTCGTCGCGTAAAACTGCCATTTGCTCTTGGTGTTGCTTATTTAACAACAAAATCAGTTCAGAAATTTTACTCATTTTGACAATTCAAGCTTTAATGCAGATTCAACAAATTTTCTTTAAAATTCTTGACGCAGATGAGTTACTTGAATCCTCGTCGCCACTTTTGCCTGTTGTATCTTTGCACGAATACACAGGTTTATTAAATAACAATAATTAAAATTCACAAAAATCACTTAGCCAAAAAACAACCGTATTGAAATAGAATGCTTTTAGTTCGTTTGCTGTAGTAGCTTGATAACTTTGAACTGACTGATGAACCACAATAAAGGCGCATATTTAACTTGTAACAATTATGCTTGGAGATGCGCGTGTCCAATAATTGTTCGAGCAGAAGGCGCTGATTAAGATTAGCAGCGTTTAAGAAAACACTACGTCATCTATTGCACAATATCACAACAGTTAGATTACAAACTGCTAGTGATGAACCAAAGATGCATAGTGAAATAACAAATAATTAATGGCTTTGGCATTTTTGGTAATTATATACAAAGTAAATACATACTATTACTTGCAGACATAATTAGCCCAATAATCAAAGCCTAATAATGATTAGAGCCTAATATAATCAAGTACCATACAAACACAAATGTCCAAAATTAACGAGACAACACTAAGCTAGCAATAACATTTTTATTCCAATATATTTAAGTTTGAAGCATTCGTACCTTTGCTGGTAGTAGTAAGAACAAATTGTTTTCTTTTAATTGCTGGTAGTAGTAAGAACAAATTGTTTTCTTTTAATTGGTAGTAGTAAGAACAATTTCTGTTTTAATTCATCATTTTTTGGGAAACTGAATACTTGCACTTTAGGACCATTTCTATAATTCCCTTTGCAGTTAGGAACACAACACATATGAGGCATAGTTATATATATATTTTTAATATTTGCTACTAACAATTATCACTGAAAAATAGAATAAGACTAGATTGCATTGACACAACAACACAGATGTTAGAAAACAATTTTAACTTTATATTTGTTAATATGTGGTTTCAGGTGCAAAGATAACGAGTAAAATTTCTATTGAATTTAGGGAGTTATGAGAAAAAACTTTTTCTAAATATATTAAGAATTATCTATATAGTTTCTCAATATTAGTTGTTTCAGTCCTCAAGATGCATGCTATTGTTTGAGCAACTTCGTTAAATTACAATAACTAATAACATTTTAAATTAAAAATTACAAATTACGTCATAACTTCTTCAAATCTTCTTTTGTATATTCCCTACTGTACTTAATAAATGCTACCATACTTTGTAACTTACATCACTAACCAAGCAATCTTACACCAAAGTGCACATGTGCCAACAAAGACAGCTTTACAAAAGCGACGATTCGCTTTGTTTTAGAAGAGCGAGTTAGCACTACGTTGTGTGACGTCACAAAACCATGAACAGGCCTTGTCTCTCTAGGTGGCCTTGGTTCAACTCCCACCCTAGTCACGATGCTTTGTACTTGGAAAAAGCAATTTACTATTATAAAAAGCAAACTACTACTGTATTTTTTCTTTCTGCATAGCTCGTACCAAGTTGCCCTTAAGTCACTTTTAAAAGCCGTTTTAAAAACTTTTTCCCGTGCTGGCATAAAAATGTTGGTGTCGCCTTTGCTAATATTAAATTAATTTTCATTAAACGATAACATTAAGACTTGCAGCACGTTCTAGTCAACAAAATTAATTTTATTTGTAAAATTTTGCTTAAAACAGCCGAAGCAGTTTGAAACAACATCTCTAATGAGTTAAAACAAAATTCCTTTGTTATCATTTTTGATCACATTACTTGATCTTAACCCTCACAATTGTTTCCAAATAAAGGTTGTGACGCGAAATTGCAAGATTAAAGCCATCACTTTTATTGATCACCATCGATTTTTCTTAGCAAGTTTGTTTGTTTTTTAAATAAGCCTATCCGACTCTGACTTTTTTCTCAGAGGGTGTTGTTAGAACAGATGTTATTTTATGAACGTTGAGATTGTTTTAATGCTTCGGCATGTTCCAGAGAATCTTCAATGGAGCTCTACATGCCAGGGTTCGATGTTGTCGGAATGCGCTACTGCTACCGTGATCAAGTGAAGGAAATAGCAAATAAACACATCCAGAAAACCACCGAATTGATTTTATATAAGGTTTGAAAACGAAAGCAATGCTGGGTTTAGTCTTGTAAATTTTATTCCATTTTTGTTTTTGTTCGCGATTGTCATTTAAAGTTTACTTGCTCCGTTTCGAAATCATTTTACATTGTTTGTATTGTTGCTTATTGCTGATGTTGCTGATTTATAGAGGTTATGGAACCATAGTTCGAACCTAGAACTAAACGATTTGTAACAGTTTTGCAATTTTTGCGTTTTTGACCAAACTCTGCGACTTGACGTAATCGAATTGTGTGGGCGCTGGCTGGTACTGGTATGGTTGCTGAATTGCAGTTTCAAGCGAGTATTTCACGTTTTTATTTTTTTTTATTTTTTTGTTTTATCTCTATATTTATCCTCCTGACTCGCAGGAAAGCGACGGAGGCGCTATACATAGGGTAAGCAATAATTACCCCGACCTGCTTCCGGAGATGCCAAGATATTGCTGTCCGCTAGTAATTTAGTAGAGATATTACTGTAATTTAGAACTGCTTGTCAAGACCACCAAGCAGGGGAAAGTGCCGTAAAGTGTCTTTCCCAAGAACACAACAGAATGGCGCAAGCGGGTTTTGAACCGAGACCATGTTGATCATCAGTCTGGTGCGTTAACCACTCGACCACGCTGCCGACTAATCATTAATTTAGTCGCAATCATTCCAGCTCACCCAAGCTTGTAATGTTGTCAGCCTTTTCAAAGTTGCTGTGAGTCGATTGCTTTTAATTTAGTTCGAGAAAGCTTTGGATTCGGTCTTGGTCAAACTCGCTCGATACGACGATGGAACTTTATCTGCTACTCTGCTCAAACTCACCGTAAGTTCAGCATCGGAATTGTTCTTGTGCAGCTTTGAATCTAATCACTACCTTGACAAGCCCTATCGTGAGTTTTACAGTTAACTACTTTTGTCTCATTTAAACTCTTAACCTGGCTTAGGGCACTGTTTGCCAAACTGTGGGGCAACGACCAATAGTGAACCACCGTGAGATTTTTCGTAAACTGCAAAAACAAATTTAAAAGTTTGTAGCATAAGCTTTGTGACGAACCTGCTTCACTCACCTTATCAAATTTGATTTAGAAACCATCGCTCGAACTCGCTAAGGATTACGATGATTTCGTCAGCGCCAACCAGGAAGTTATTCGCGATTCAATAAAGGACGATCTATTCATTCAGAGTTTATTCAGTGTGCGTATTCATCTAGTTTATTCAAACAGAAAGAGATAAAATACAGTGTGATTTGATCATTCATCAAGCGGCGACATGAATATCTCAACGCGATGTTTTCATTTCCAAGCAGACTCCACTCGGTGGAGTCTTCAATTCCGAACCACTGGGCCCTCAAATTGAGAAATTTCCAAGAACTTTGCGTTGCACAATAACTTGCTGTGGCGTTCTAATGCGTTTTTTAACTTCGTTGTTTTGCAAAAAGTTACAGTTATCGCATTACATTGTTTGAAGCGCACACATTTCTCAGTTTGTTGTTTTTAATTTTAGAAGTGGTACGCAGCCGGCATGGCTCAGATCAAAAAGTGGCTCGACGAGCGGCCACACAACGGCAGTCTTCATTTTCAGCAGACAAAGTCTCTCGTTTACATCTTCATCAAGTTCTACAAACAATTTGAATTGGAAGCCGTGAAAGGGATTCAGAATGAAACATACAAAGAAATACTAATGCGTTTAAAAGTAAGGTGGTAGATTTGAAACATTAATTAATTAAGTATTTGCTAGTAATTTCAGACCGATTAGAACAAATACTGAGCATATCCTGTAAGTTTTGTAGTTTGAAATATTGAAAACCTTTACGGTTTTAGTTGGTTGACTAGTGTTTTTCCATCGTTGCTTTATTTGCGCGAAAAGCAAACTAAGTTTGGAACCAAGCAACAGAAAGAGAGAGAGAGAGAGAGAGAGCTCTGTTTTTAACGTAAAACATTTTCAGAATACTCTACGAACTTAAAATAAGAGAATTCAGAAAAAATAAAAGAAACGTATTCAAAATTTGGAATTTTTGTAAACAAAATTTTGTCTCTTTAGTAAACGGTGGTATTCTTGACATTTTCAACATTTCGTTAATCGTTTTCTGAGCGTCATTGGATTTAAATTCTGAAAACAGTTTTAGTACAATTAAGTACTTGAGATGCTTAATAAAAGCGACTATTTTGAGGGACCGAAGTTTTGTTATCCTTTTCCGATATTCTAATAAATTTATACTTCATACATTAGTGCCTATTAAAATACTAATAACAACCCGATCAAAGATTTTAAAATAGCGCTGTTATGAAGGTTGAAGAGACTGCTCACTCCATTAGTGCTGGCTTCACAGGAGAACTTACGATGGAAAGTTTTCAACCATTGGAAGATGAAGAAAAGACCCCTAAAACTAAGGACTCCTCCCCCGATTCCGAACGCCCCGGCTCCCTCCCGGTTAAGAAGGTCTATGAATAAAAACCTCTAACCCGTAGCAACAACCCATAGCAACCGAAAGTTTTAAATTGTGCGAATATAGCCAAAATTGTTTCGTCCATTTTCGATTCAGCGGTGTATCATTTTCGTATATTTTCTCTTCATCCATGACACGATTTATTTTGTTTTCATGACCACATGATTCACGATTGTTATCACAATGATCATTTTTGTTGCAAATTTGCAATAAGCGCAAACAACTGCATTTTGTTCTGTGACGAACAACCACCGGAAGAACTCGTACATCTTCAATCGATTTATTAATATATTCCACATTTCTCCATCTTTCTGATCAATTTGCGGATGAGGACACACACGACATCAGTCTTGGCTCCCATCCAATTCTGTGTAGACTTCTTATCTGCTGCTGGAAAGCTGTGTTTTTTAATTGCTTCTTCATGGGGTCATAAAATTAAGGGTAAAATTATATTATCTAATCTTGAGTGAATCAATATTGAAAATTACAATTCAAAGTGTTTACATAAATCATTGAAATTACTTGTTATTGTTTTTGATTGGCCCTTTTTCAGATTGTCCTTGACTTCATACCAATTTGAAATTTTATGGCATACTTTTTAAAGTTATGGTTATGAAAAAATAAATCTAAATTGCGTGTTATCTACTTGTTTTCGACATAAATTGCTCAAAACGCAGTAAGTTAATTAACCAAGAATTTGTATTTGTTGCGGACCTTTCAAAATTTTCTCATGGATTCTTATTTGAAAACCATCGTAACGAAGTTTGGTAGGTTGCCTAGATATCGGAAGGTTTTGTGAACCAATCAAATCAATTAATATCCTGCTTTTAGGTCGCGACCTTAATGATAAAAAGCACTGCTTTAAAGTTAAAGCATTCAATCCACTAAGCTGTAGCAATCGAGTTGTATTGTTTGTGTAATAACAACCTATCAAATGTGTTGGTACTATCTTGATCTACCTCCCTCTGTCACCTCTTGATCGATGTAATTTCGTGTTCGTGATGTATGTTGCTCAGCGTAATTTAGTGATTGTTGTTATGTAGAGCAACAAGTGTGTTGTTTTAATGTGTCACAATACATTACCCGCCATTTGTATTTGCTTATCCAGGTATATTTGCAATGAATTTGCAGCGTTATCGTATGAATACAAGCAAACCGCTAGTGATACTCGCATTCTGTAGTTTGCTTTGACTAATTTGTTGTAGCGAATTTTTTTTTGTAAAACCCCTTTCAAATAACGTTTATTAATTTTGCAAAAGTTAAAAAACTATTATCTTAAAAGCTTAATGAAATTATGGTTATTTTTTGATACTCAACAATTGGTTTGCTTTTGTTGGTTCCTCCTTTTGTTACGTTATAGCTAAAAACTTTTAAACAATTGTTTAAAAGTTTAATTAATTAACACCAATTAACGACAAGAAAATATAAAAGTAACCCAACGCTTGATGGTGAAGCGAACAAAATAGTTTTGCAGAAAATGTTGAAATGTTATATAAAGCATATCAACTGTCTTTTACGTAGAATTGAGCAAAAAAGTTATGAGTTTAAATCATAGGTGGCCAACAATTCGATCGTCACACTCTTTAGTCTATTATTTAGGAGTCCATGACTATAGGTATAAAGTGGAATCTAACTTTTGTTTTAAATAACGAAAAGTAGACCTTTTAAGTCGGTAGTTTTCAAACTTTTTGGGCCACGCACACTTATTTGCGACTCTGTATAATAAATAACACAAAATCCTTTAAAAAACAAATCGTTATAAACAGGAACACCATATTTCCGTTCCTGAAAAGAAGTGTTCTCCGAAAAAAGACCTTCACTTCGAATTTGTCGCAAATAGTAGCGTATTTAGGAAGAACCATTGCGCCATGACCCCTCCCCCCTTGGAGATCACTAATATGTAGGTTTACCATACGTTTGACAGTAATTTTAGTGCCATGGCACTCTTGGAGAAGTTTCAAGCAGAAAATTTGCCAGAAAACAAAGAAAAATTCCCAGTGCAGACTCCTTTTTTATTTTTTACTTTGTTTACTGTCATGCAAACTTTATATCAGGGGTTCTTAATCGGGAGGACACGCCTCCCTTAGCCGGCGTACGCAAATTTTTAAGGGGGCCCGAACCCTATCGTGTTTTACAACACTTCTTCTCCTTTCGGCCTTTCCCTTTAGTCAGGGGTGGCCACAGCGTATCATCATTCTCCACATCTTTCTGTCTTCAACATCTGTCTCCTTCACACCAACTTCCCGCATATCTTCCTTTACTGCATCTAAAAATCTTCTCTTTGGTCTCCCTCTTTTCCTCTTTCCCGGTAACTCCATTTCCATCATTTTTCTTCCTACATACTCTTGGTCTCTCCTCATGACATGTCCATACCACCTCACCCTGCCCTCCCTCATCTTCATTCCTAATTGTTCAACCTTAACGGTACTCCTGATGTGCTCGTTTCTAATCTTGTCTTTTCGCGTCACTCCCATAGCAAACCTCAACATTTTCATCTCTGCGATTTCCATCTCTTCTACTTATTTTTTTGTGACTGCCACTGTCTCAAGTCCATACACCATTGCTGGTCTTACCACTGAACTGTACACTTTTCCTTTTACTCTAACTGGTAACCTCCTGTCGCAGATTACTCCCGATACTCTTCTCCATCCGTTCCATCCTGCCTGTACTCTCTTCTTTACCTCCCTCTCACAACCACCACTTTCTTGCACCATTGATCCCAAATACTTAAATTCCTTTACTCTTGGCACTTTTGCATCCTCCATCTTTACTGTTTCGTCATCATTTCCTCCATTTATGCAAAGATATTCGGGCTTTGACCTACTTACTTTCATCCCTCTTCTTTCCAATGCATACTTCCAGGATTCTAATCTCCGCTCCACTTCTTCCCTGGTCTCTTCACAAATCACAATATCATCAGCAAACAGCATCGTCCATGGTGGTTCTCTCCTTACTTCATCCGTTAGCCTGTCCATTATCACTGCAAACAGGAATGGACTTAATGCTGATCCCTGGTGCAGTCCAACCTTAACCTTGAAACTTTCTGTAGTTCCTACTGCACACCTCACCACTGTTTCGCTTCCCTCATACATATCCTGTACTAGTTGCACATACTTTTCCACTATTCTGGATTTTCTCATATAGTACCACAGCTCTTCCCGTGGAACCCTGTCGTAAGCCTTCTCTAGGTCCACGAATACACAATGTAGCTCTCTTTGACCTTCCCTGTACTTTTCCATCAACATTCTTAGAGCAAACATGGCATCGGTGGTTCCCTTTCCTGGCATAAATCCATATTGCTGTTTGCTGATCTCCACTCTATCTCTTAACCTGGCTTCAATAATTTTTTCCCATATCTTCATTGTGTGGCTCATTAGCTTTATTCCTCTGTAGTTTCCACAGCACTGTGGGTCCCCTTTGTTTTTATAGATTGGATAAGCACACTCCTTCTCCATTCTTCTGGCATCCGTTCACCCATTAATAGTCTGTTGAACAGTCTGGTCAAAAACTTTATCCCCATCTCTCCCATCCACTTCCAAACTTCTATTGGCAACTCATCTGGCCCAACTGCTTTACCTTTTTTCATCCTTCTTAGTGCATTTTTTACTTCTTCTCTACTGACACAATTTACCTCTTCGTTAACCACTTCTGTTTTCTCTGTCCTAGGGTCTCTGTTATTTTCCTCATTTATCAGTTTCTCAAAGTGCTCCTTCCATCTCTTTAACACTGCTTCCGAATTTACCATAACATTACCATTTTCATCCTTTATAACCCTCACGTGCTGTACATCTTTCCTTGCTCTGTTTCTTTGCCTAGCCAATTTGTACAACTCCTTTTCACCTTCTTTTGTTTTCAATCTCGCATACAAATTGTCATATGCACGTCCCTTTGCCATGCAACTGCTTCTTTGCCTTACTCTTCTTTTCTTTGTATATCTTTTTAGTATTTTCATTTCTTATTTTGTCCCATGCTTTCTTTGCCTCTTTCTTTTCTTTTATGTTTTTTTGAGCTTCCTCATTCCACCACCAAGTCTCCCTGTCTCCTTTTCGTTTTCCGAATGTCACTCCCAGTACAGTTTCAGCTGTTTTTCTTAGCATTTCTGCCGTTTTGTCCCACTCATCAGGTAACCCATCCTTGCCTCCCAAAATCCTGGTCACCTCTTGTCTAAACGCTTCTTGAAAGCTTGTCTCTTTTAGTTTCCACCATCGTATCTTTGGCTTTACTTTCTCTGCTTTTTTCTTTTTCACCATAAGAGCCTTTTTGCATACCACCATACGGTGCTGCTTTGCGACACACTCATTCAATATTACCTTACAATCACACATTTCCTTCAAGTTTCTCCTTCTGCACATCACATAATCTACTTGGGTACTTTTTCCTCCACTCTTATATGTCACCCTGTGTTCATCTTTCTTCTTGAAATAAGTATTGATAAATCGCCAAATCCATTCTTTTCCCAAAATCCACAACCATTAATCCTTCCTTATTTCTTGTTCCAGCACCGTACCTCCCCATTATTTCCTCATCCCCGATGTTTCCTTCGCCCATATGTCCATTAAGATCTGCACCAAGAACTATCCTCTCTTCTTTTGATATACTTTCAATCAATCCATCCAGGTTTTCCCAAAAATCATTTTTCTCCTCCATGCTTTTGTTAACCTGTGGAGCATATGCGCTTACTATATTTAGGATGGACCCATTTACCTCCAGCTTCATGGCCATCAGTCTGTCTGACACCCTCTTCACTTCCAAGACACTTTCAGCCAGCTCCTCCCTCAGCACTATCCCTATCCCATTTTTTCTTCCATCAGCTCCGTTGTACAATATTTTGCATCCACCTCCAATGTTCCTTGCTTTACTCCCTTTCCACCTTGTTTCCTGTAGACACAATATGTCTACATTTCTTCGCTCCATCATATCTGCCAGCTCTCTTCCCCTTCTAGTCATCGTTCCAATATTTAAAGTACCCACCCTTATGAGTGAGCATCTTCCTTTCCATGCTTCTCGCTGCTTCTTCACTCGCTTTCCTCCTCTTTTTTTGCTCTTATTTTTACAATGTTTAGCAGTAGCATAATTTCCACAGGTGCCCTGCTGTGCGACACCTGAGGCGGTCGTTAGTAACCCGAGCCTTGACCGATCCGGTATGGATTGATGATGATTACGCATTTGTCTGTTTTGGCAAAAAAATTTTTACGCCGGATGCCCTTCCTGCCGCAACCCTCCCCATTTATCCGGGCTTGGGACCGGCATCAAGAGACACAGAAAAGTGCCTCCGATGGCTGGGTTCGTGTTTTACAACACGTTCTTCATTAATTTTGAGATAACGTTTTTTCGCCTATATTATGGTTGTCCTTTGTGCTCACATGCTGTCTGAAATATTATAGTAGGCCTATGTGTTGAAACATTATGTGATAATTCTGTTTTGTAAGCCAAATAATATATGATGAATGTCACAATACTACTAAAGTATCAATCGTGTTTACTTCGTTTTGATAATTTAGCAGTTGCAAATTAATCAACATTTAGTCCAGACAAGTGCAGCACGCATGAAACGACGTGGAGGGTCGCATGAAACAACGGCCCTCCACGTTGTTTCATGCGACCCTCCACGTCGTTTCATGCGGCCCGTGTAATAATTCACATAAAAATTTATATCATGATGAGAGGTACACTGTAAAAATGTTTAAATTAAAATTAAAGAAATCTTGCAAAATTCTGCAAACATCAGCACCGTCGCCTGCAATGATCAAAGTATGGTTCGCAGCATTTTTTACTGTGACCCAATTTAGGATAGGAAGTTTGTAGATCGCAAAGCATTTTGCAATAGCTGAAATAATGATACAGCAGTCTTCATAGGCGTACCAGTCAAAACAAAATTGGGGGGCGATGAAGTTTTTCCCAAATTTTGTGACATTTACCCGAATCATGATTTTCTAATACTTTACAGATAGGACAAAAAAATTGTCTGAGATCCTAAGATGAAGACCAAAAAAAAAAAAGGTCTTCACTTAGAACCAGTCTCAGATTTCTCAATTTTTGTCACAAAACCATGCTGTTCTCTAAAAAAAGAATACCATTAGCTAAAAAATTCTGGTTTTACCCAAATATTTCGTTGTCACTGCCCGAAAATTTATGATTTTGCCCGAATTTTGGAAACTTGGGGGCAATTCCTCCTTCTACTCCACGTCAGGTACGGCTATGGTAGTCTTTCAGGTGGTCCACAATCCACATCAAAGTGAATATGAGTTTTGGTGCTCTTCCTCTTTGTCATATATTGCGGTCAAGCTGCAAAGCTTTTTTCTCAATAGTTTTACAGTGCTAAATCAGCAACGGCCGTGTGAAATTGTCTGATAGGCAGATTGAGAAGTATCAATGCTACAATATTTCAGTTTTGACTAGCTTGTTTAAATTTTTTTAATTACAAATTGCAAATTTTGTTTTATCTATTTTTTGCAGATAGCTGAAAACTATATAAAGTACGGTACATGTCTTAATTCAAAGCAATTTTATAATGAGTAGAAAACGAAAACTTAATGAAGGGCGAGTCTTCAACGATAAACGATTCGTTGTTTAGCAAAGTGAAAAGGCGTTTGCCTGATTTGTCATTTTACTTTTTCAAAGCATCTACAGCAGAAAGCAATTTTTTTCTAAAACGAAACATTGCAAAGAAGAGCAAAAAGGGCGTTTTTCAGACGAAAATATTTTAAAAATTAAATTAGAACAGGGTGAGCCAAAAGCTTTGAAATATTTTTAAACACATATATCTACTGTTCTAACAGATGATTTTAAATATTTATTTTAAGAATATACTTAAAATATCTTAAAATTTCATATTACCCAACTAATTTTTAAATGGTTTTGAATGATATCAAAAAAAAATATAATTTCTCTACACCAAAAAAATTATAAATGCACGCAAATTGCCCGCATTTTTTGAGAGAAAACATTAAGAAATTTTGGGCGAAAGAGATGTGGCCGCCTTGCTCACTGAATCTTAATCCTCTAGACGTTTTCGTGTGGGCTTACTTGGAAAAGACAGTATGCTCAAAGAAACATACCGGAATCGAGTCTTTAAAAAAAGGATTTGGAAAGAGCATGGGAAAATATGCGCAAAAAATGTTGCGTGTAATTTGTAATGATGTTCCAAGACGGTTGAGCGATGTTATTGAAAATAATGGCGGATACATTGAATAAATTAATTGCAATTTTTTTTAATATAAACGCTATTTAATGATGAATTTTCTAACCTTTAGCAAACTGACAAGTGTTATGAGTTCCACTAGTATCTGCAGTTAGCTCTTTTATTTATACGGAGTTACACGATAGTTATACGACTGAATCTGTAAGTTATACTAATAATTTATCACGCGGTTAACCACACTTAACAAACCAGAGAGAAGAAGGCAGCGGAGCCGTGCGCTAAGACGTCACATACTATAACAACCCCCTTTTAAGAAGCTTTTTAGCGAAAAGGCTGTCTAAGAAAAATATAGTACATTGTACAAGCCCGATTAATAAACATGCACAAACTATATACCAGGGGTGGCCAAACTTTTACCATGTTGGAGCAGCATATCATAAATCCAAACTTTTAAAGAGCCGCAACATAAAAATCTAAAAACATGAGTTATTTACTCATTTACTGATAAAAAAAAGGTCTTCACTTGAAATCATCCTCATATTCTCACTTTTCGTCCCAAACTTTATAGCGGGGGTTTTCAACCTGTGGACCTTTCTTTTTTTTTTAGAGAAGACTATGATTTTGGGACAAAAATAGGGAAAATTGACAGCAATTCCAAGTGAAGACCTTTTTTTTTTTAGAGAACACTATGATTTTGGGATGGGAATTTAATTTTGTTGACCAAAGTGAGTGGTGAAGTTAACTTGGGTTGAAAAATAGGCCACTGTACAGAAAAGGTTGAAAACAACTGCTTTATAGTGTTCTCTAAAAAAAAAAAAAAGTTCTCACCTCGAATCGAGCTCGTATTTTCCTATTCTCATTCCAAAATCATGATGTTCTCTACAAAAAAAAGGTCGTCGCATGAAATCATTCTCCGATTTTCCATATAACTTTTCAATTTTTCAAAAGGTTCAAAGAGCCGCCAGCAAGGGTTCGAAGAGCCGCATGTGGCTCGCGAGCCACCGTTTGGCCACCCCTGTTATATACAATACGGCACAAGCGTTATGAGTTTTACGCTACTTCATACAAAATCTCTTAAATGATTAGGAAAGCGTTTTTGTCTCACGCTTCGCCGCGAGGTTGGAGATGATGGAAAGACTTCATCTTCAAAATGGACGTGACGTTCGTCTGATGTCATCATTTCCTCTTTGGGGTCTCCCCCTTCGGTGGGGAGAGGGCGAATAAAACGTCTATTGCGCCAACAGACTCGACCGCTCGGTAGTTTTATGTGGTAGTCGCGGTTTCTCCCGACGCCGATGATGAGTCCCGATCGCAACCATTTTTTTGTAATATGGTCTTGAATTCGAACATGTTGTCCGATTTTTAGTGGGTTGAGGTGTTTTGCGCGTTTATTGTATTCGGTTTCTGCAGCCACTTGTAGATTTGATAAAGCTGCGTCCCACTTGTCGAATTTGTTTTGCCAATCTTCCTTGAAATATTTCAGTTTAGCTGGGACGATTGAACGTAGCGGGGCGCCGTATAAAATTTCGGCTGGTGATAACCCATGGGCCTTGGGTGTGTTAACCCATTCGATTAGGCCGCTGCTAAATTCATCGCAGTCGAGACTACCATGCTCAGCAGTTTTGGCAACAAGGTGCTTCATGGTTTTCACTGCTGCTTCTGCGTGTCCGTTTGACTGTGGGTAATGTGGAGTACTTATGGTGGAAGTTACTCCCCATTTGTTGAGAAACTGTTGAAACTTGCTTGATGTGAATTGCGGTCCTCCATCAGTTCTGATTCGTACTGGTACCCCTGTGTCCACGAAAAATTTTCTTATAGTGCTGATTATCTGATGTGAACTTAGGGTCATGAGAGAACTCGCTGAGCTTAATCCATCCCGACAGACGGTCTACATAAACCAGGTAAGTCTTACCGGCATAATAAAATAAATCTGCAGATACGTCTTCAAAGGGTCTTGATGGGAGGGGATCGCGTTGTAATGGTTCCTGTTGCAAGCTTGGCTGGTGCTCTTGGCATTTCGTGCAGGCTTCAACGGTATTTTTGATGTCGCTATTGATTCCTGGCCAGTACACTATTTGACGCGCTCTTTGTTTTGTTCTTTCGATGCCTTGATGTGAGGCATGTAGCTTTGTCAGTATTTATTTTCTTTTCTGTACCGGCACCACAATGCGATGGCTGTTCAGGAGAATTAATCCATCTTCGAAAGTAAGCTGATCTTTCAGCTTTTGAAAGGTTGAGCTAATGGATATTCGTTTCCTTTTGAAAAGTTGCTTTTAATAGCAGTGATTAATTGTTGTGCTGCTTGCTCCTGCTGAGTACTTTGTTTTAAGTCTTCCAGCATTGGATCGATAAATGTTTCTTTTGTAACTTCTGGGTCTTTTCCTCTCAGAATTGTAGAAACGTTTTTGCAGATCATTCTGGTTGTGTCTACGTTTATGATATCTTCTGGTTCTGGGTCGCTGCACGGTGCTCGTGATAACGCGTCGGGGATCACATGGTCTTTGCCTTTTCTCCAGGTGGTGTGGAATATAAAAGCGCTGAGTTTTTCTTTAAGTCTCTGAATCCTGGGATTATCCACCATATCGAATGTCTGGGTATTCAGGATTGACTCTAATGGCTTGTGATCTACTATCAGCTCGAAATTGGGTAAGCCTTGCAGATATATGCGGTATTTACGCATAGCCCAAACAACAGCGAGCAATTCCAGTTCAACCATAGCGTAGTTGGACTCAGTCTCAGTTATAAAACGTGATCCTGCTTGAACCAATTTCCACGTTTCTTGATGTTTTTGCAAAAGTACAAAACCTAGACCTTTCAACCGAGATGCATCTGTTTGCAGCATCGTTTCCAGATTGGGGTCGAATGCAACCAAAATATGGGGACTACAAAGAATTTCTTTTGTCTTTGTAAATGCTTCTTCATGCTGGGGTGACCAGAGAAAAGCATTTTTTGGTTTGAGCAAGTCCCGAAGTGGGCCTGCTGCTTCACTGAGTAGGTGAGTAAATCCGCCCAGCTGGTTTGCCATGCCCATAAAAGATCGTAATTCAGTTATATTTGTTGGAGCAGGGAATTCAGAGATTGCTTCAATTTTTGTGGAGTCTGCTTTAATACCGTCGCTGCTCACTATATATCCGACATATCTCACAGCACTTTGTAGTAACTACACTTTCTTCGGATTAAGAGTAATACCGTGTTCTCGACATCTGTTTAGTACGGCCACTACGGCATTTAAGTGCTCCTGTGTGGTTTCGCCTTGAATAAGAATGTCATCTACCACTTTTTCGACTTTTTCAATGCCTTGCAGAGCTTCATCGCCTCTTGCGCAATATTCGTCTTGAGAAGAAGCAAGTCCCATCGGAGCTCGAAGGAATTTAAATCTTCCGAACGGCGTAATAAATGTGGTAAAGTCTTGACTTTCTTTTTCTAAAGGTACTTGCCAGTATCCTTTAGTGGCGTCTAATGTTGAGAAAAATTTAGACGAAGAAGAAATATTCGAAATAGCTTCGGCAGGTGATTTAGATGGATGATATGGACGGCGTACGTATTTGTTCAATTTCTGCAAATCAATACAGAGACGAATTCCACCATTGGGTTTTTGTACAACGACCATAGGGTGCACCCAATCAGTTGCTTCTGTTACTGGTGCAATGACTCCGGCTTGTACAAGTTGGTCAAGCTCTGTCTTCACCATCCTTCTGAAAGCTAAAGGTATTTGGCGTGGAACAGGTAAAGCAAATGGAACAGCATCATCTTTCAAGGAAATTTTCATGGGTTTACTGTTCATTTTCCGTAATGTTGTGTCTTCAGAAAACACATCGCTGTACGATTTTATCAACTTGTTCTCAATTTTACTAATTTCTGCTTCAGTTGGGTTCTCTGATATAATGAATCTTGTGTTCTCTGCTTTTAATATGCTTGCTAATTTTCGAGGTGTTTTTGATGAATTTATCGGTTGAGGATACGTGTTAGGTAGAATGTTAACCTGTTGACATACGTACCAAGCAAGCAAAAAATCTTCTACCTCAGGACAGACGTAAATGGTTTCTTCCACGAATCGGCCGCAGTATTCGATGATGCATGGGAAGGTCCCCGCGCATGTTACGGTCTGCCGATTTACTGCACTTAGAATGTCTTGACTTGGCGGCATTAAATTAGCAAGGTCTATTCCGAGCCGTTGAATGATGTTTACCCCAACAAGACTTGCTTCGGCACCTGTGTCTGGTGTTGCTTCTGTGGAACCTAACGGGTTACGATGTTTAAGAGAAAAAAGATTAACAGTTATTTTGGGCGCCGCGGAGTTAGCAAACTTTGCATTAGCATTGCATCTACGCTTTATTTGTCCCGTTAACTTTTTCTTTGTTTCTTCGCGTCTGTTGAACCCAGGTTTGTTGTGAAAGCACACTGAGGTAAAGTGACCTTTTTTGCGACATATTAAGCACTCTGTGTCCTTTGCGGGACAGTGGGTTTGACCTTTTGGTGGGCAGGTCTTTTTACCGCATTTTGTACAGGGCTTTTTATTGCGCTCTTTAGATTTAGAGAAATTTCGACGAAATTTGCTTTGGTACGCTCTTCTCTCATTCAGCTGTCGGCTTATTCGCGCGTCGTCTAGTTTTGCTGACTCTTCCGATCTGCATAAATCAGTGACGGTCTGAAGATCAGGTAATGGGGATATGGCTAAGAGCTTTGTTCGAGTCTCTTTGTCATATATTCCCGACATGATTTTTGTGACTAAACGACGATTTAAACATTCATTGCACAAGTCTGCGTCTCTCGCCAAAGTTTTGATCGCGATTAAAAATGAATCAAAGTTTTCGCCAGCCGCTTGCTTTCTCTCTTCAAACGCGACGCAGTCTAACGCTATATTTCTTTGACTCCGGATGTAATTTTTAATTTTGTCTAACACTTCGTTTGGTTTAAGTGTCGTATCATCCGGGATAAGAAGTACGTGTTCTACGGCTTCTCGCATTTCCATCGAAAAAAACCGCGAAGCAATGCCAACTGACTGCTCAATGGCAGCTCTGTTGCAAGCGAGACCGTAGCAATAATCGTTGTACGATTTACGCCATTTCGCAAATTCAGCTAACGAAATTCCCACCTGCAGTGTGGAAGGCTTTTGTGCGTCCGCTTTGGTTCGCCTTGCCTCGTTGTTAGAATTGTTGACGTCAATGGTTTGCTCACGTGATTCGCTTCTTTCGCTATTCGCGCTTTGAGGCAGCGCTGTTGCGAAAATCGTTCGATTATTTGTTGCATTTGTCTCTGACTTTCAACATTCTGTTCTTGTGTTTGTCTTTGCATTGACAACTGTGCTTCTAAGAAAGTTTTTAACCAAGAAGGAGATTCATCATTATTAATATTACTATTCGCGTTTTGATTAGATTGAGATAATTCGGCTATACGATTGTTTGCTGCTTCTAATTCTGCTTGCAGCTCTCGCTTATTTTTTGCCATTTTTCTTTGATCTTCAATCTTTTACAAGTCTCCGATCACGAACTTGCAGTATACTTTTATAATGGTTCGTAAGCTTATTTTCTTCAAACAAATTTATAAGCTGACTGCCGGCGACGCCATGTTATGAGTTCCACTAGTATCTGCAGTTAGCTCTTTTATTTATACGGAGTTACACGATAGTTATACGACTGAATCTGTAAGTTATACTAATAATTTATCACGCGGTTAACCACACTTAACAAACCAGAGAGAAGAAGGCAGCGGAGCCGTGCGCTATGACGTCACTTACTATAACAACAAGTTTGTATTAACTTATATTAAAAATGTTCCGAAACTTATGGCGCACCCTATAGTTTTGTAAAAGAATTGGGGAAGACGGGCTAAGACGGACCGTTGAGGCAAAACGGACCTTAAAGGGTTCTGACAAATCTAAGCAATCTCTGTATATAGTTTTAGCTTCTCCAAATTCTTTAACCCCTAAAATAATAATGCTAAAAAAATTAGCAATTAGCAAAAATGTCTTTGCTTAGCAGCTATCTTGCTAGTGTTTTACCCTAAAAGCTTATAAAAATGAACTTAGATTCTTAGCACTTTTTTTGGTGAATAGCTTGTTAAAATTAAATTTAATTTTTTTAATGCAATTTACAAATATAAATATTTACAAAACACTAACAAATAAATTTGAGTATTTACCTCTATTTTATTAAAATAATTATTTATGAAGGTACTACTTTGGGACAAAATGAACCATTGGTGTTGGGGCAAAACGGCCAGTATGCTATAGAACATATTATAGCATCAAAACTAAAAAAAAGACTACTTTTATCCATGTTATTTGGATTTACAATCTGCCCCAATGCTTTAACTAGCCAAATTAGGAATTTAGCCTTAACTACCAAAATGTAAGTATTTAGCCTTAACCAAGCAAGTTAATTTTGAAGAAAATAAATTGTGATACAGTAAATTAAAATTTAGTACTGTGATTATTCGGCTTTGGCTGGATTTAGAGTAGGGATGGAAATCAATTCCACAGCAACTAGTTTGATGCAAGTTAGATAGAAAAATACACCAAATTGTTAGATTGCTAGTCAACATGTATTTTTACAAGTTTTGTAATGTTCTTTTTATTTCAGGATGATAATTTACCTGTAGCTAAATATTGAAATTATTAACATAAATCGAATCGGTCAAAATCATATAATGTAGCCCAACTTTTAAATGTTGCATATGAAAAAGCAGCAACATTAAGAAATGCTGTGAGTGGCTTCAGTTCAGTGGAATTGTGCCATTCAATCCTGATGTTTTTTCTGAAAGTGACTTTGCACCAGCTTTACTAACAAAAATTGGTACTAAAGATGCATCTTCAATGAATATGCCTTTGAATTGAGAAGCATTAGTAAGCCTGAAGGAAAATATAGAGATATCTGAAAGTGTCACATCAAATGCATTAGCAAACAACATCATCACACCAGCAGCTATTTTTCAAGTAACAAACACAAATCACACACCAAATAAAACACCATCAACCAGCACTTACTTTAGTACTTTTGATCTCCAACATGAATAACTTGATTCTGAAGTAGTCACTCAAGTCAAGTCAACTCTCACATTTTCACAAATTTTTCCATTTCTTAATTAGCAGTTAGTCACAAGGAAAAGAAAATTACAACAATCCCAAATTATTACAAGCTCTCCATATAAAAAAGCCTTCATGAACCATAAACCTACCAACAAGTACAAACCAATTACCAGTCAAACCAAACAAATGTTAAAATATCACAAACAACAAGCACCCAAAAAAATCAAGCTTATTTTATTTTGTATTCTAAACCACACTAAAGATCCTCCAGAAGAAGATTGGATCCAATGTTCAAAATGTAAAAAGTGGTGTCATCGAAACAAAAAAGGGCAGTTTGTTTGTGACTTTTATTTGTCTTGAAATAACAAAGTTTTTGCCTCACATAAGCTTCTTGTAATGTATGACACTGTTATTTCATTATTTAGTTGATGTTTCTTTTGTGGCTTATTTTTTGTTGCTGTATCTGGGTATGCAGTGTTTATTTTAAATTTCAACCCCATCACTTTTAGTTAGTAGCTCAATTTGTAGTGTTTTTACATTGATTGTTGATGGAGTAGATAAACTTATTACAAGTTAGCTTGAGTTGTTATGATATCATGGGTTATAATTTGGTATATTATGGAGAATATCATAACAATATGATATTCTCCATAATATGCAAAATTATCTTGAGCTGAATGAAAAGCCAAATAGTCTTGCTTTGGTGTTGTGTTTCTCTATTTTTAAACAAAGTGTAAGTTAATAAACATGACTTTTTTTCGCCTGCAAACTGTATTTCTATTTATGATGAAACTTTTGTTCTTGACTGTGATGCAAAATTAACCTTTTTGCTGCTTTCATTTCATTAAAAAACATTATTAAAGTTGATGTTATGAACTATTTATTGTAAAATTAACAATCACTTTCATCACACCACAAAAATAGAAAACTGGGGTAATACGGGCCACCACGCCCTTTTTGCCCCAAGCACGGGGCAAAACGTACCAGAAGTAAGAATTTAGTTTTTTCAATTTTTTTTACTCATGAGTTTTTTTTCAAAACTAAGACAGAGCAGTATTTGTTAAATATTGGCTATGTTATTATTTCCTCTTTTTTTTTATACATAATTGATTTATGGCATGAAATATTACGATCTGAAATTAAGCGGCCCGTTTTATCCCGGCTTCCCCTAATACAAAAGCTGGTAAAGATGTGCGACAAGGAAAAATCACATTAACCTTTAATTAAATGTACTTGACTGATTTTATTTTTCTTTGCTTTCTGTAATATTCTGTCATTTCTCTTTTATAAAGCACAAGTTAATTTTATATGTTTTGCTCTTCTTTATTATACATCGTCATCTTAACTAGTCCGTGATAGTTAAGGCCCGTTCCACTACGAGCGTGGAAAAGAGCATTCTTTGTTTCTTTTATTGATCTTCGATTGAAGCGAGCGGTTAAAATTGAAGCGAGCGCAAAAAAAATCAATAGAACAAACAAAGAATGCTCTTTTCCACGCTCGTAGTGGAAACGGGCCTTTACTAAGAAATAAAAATTGTGTGTTGCGTGTTGCCAAATCAAAATTACCAATATATTACACTTTCATTGACTAATTCAATTTTTTATTAAATTGTATTAAATCTGTTTCTTGACTACAAAATTGGCTAGCTTCATAACATTGTGTTAAGTGGTTGAAGCGCCATGCTGATGAACAACATAATCTTGGCTCAAACCCCACTCGTGCCATTCTGTTGTGTCCTTGGGAAAGACACTTTACGGCATTTTCCCTTGCTTGGTGGTCCTAGCAAGCAGTTTTAAGCTACTGTTATTTTCGAATAAATTACAAGCGGACAGCAATATCTCGGCATCTCCAAAAGCAGGTCGGGGTAATTGCCTACCCTATGTATTATCGCCTCCATCGCTTTCCTGCGAGTCAGGAGGATAAATACAGAGATAAAATGAATAAAAAAAAGTATGATCCTATATTAGTTTTGAAAAACTGATACAACCAGCAGCGAAATATTCACATTTGGCGGGCCAATAAGAAAGATCCGCACATGCCTGATGTAGCCTACCATGTGCTATTAAATTTAGTCAATGAAAAATCAGAATATATAATAGCAGCCATCAGTCTGTTTGTTAAAGTGGCAATGCTTTATATTTAAACTTCGTAAAGCAATTTCGAATAGAACTTATCTTGAGAATTCATTCAGTTCATATTTTTATCATGCCTGCATAGTGCATACCTATCTAATAAATTTAGATAATCAAAATAACAGGAAAAAAGGAAAGTGTATCTTGATGACTACATTCATTTGGTTTTGTATCGGTGCAAAAAGGTGACACAGAAGTCCCGGTCCCGCAGTGTGTGATTTGTTACAAGACTCTTAGTAATGATGCAATGCGTTACTCACGTTTGAAACAGCATTTGACCACGGCCCATTCTGCTTTAGTCTACAAACCTAAAGCAGTTTTCGTAATGAAAAATCATTCCTTAAAGAAAGCTAAGTTGTAGCAAAGATCTTAAATGTTGTTAAAGCTTTTATAAGATTGCCGTGTTAATTGCAAAAAAATAAGAGCCTTAGCATTGGGAGTCTCTTGTGAAACTTAGCATGCTCATAGCAGTAGAACTAGTAGGGGAGACCGGGTCTGGTTGACACAAATTTCAAACTTTATAATCTAGCGAATAGCTGGTCGATTTTCAAAAATTTTTTTTTGTTTTTTTCTTTAGTTAAAGTCTTCAGCTATAACTTTTTTTTTTTTTGGTTTTTCAGCAACAATAAACATGTTTTTGGAGAGTTTTAAAACAGGCAATTAAAGTGTGACAACCTACACAAATCTGTCCTTGTTGTCACAAGCATTGGGGTAAAATGTCACAGCTATTTGTGAGTCGACACTTACTCAGTTGCTTTTAAATTTCGCTATACGCCAAGATCAAACAAACAATTTATTGATAAAAAAAAATACAAAAATATTATATACATGTCAAGTAAAAATAGCACCGTATTTCTTGTCCAACTAGCTGTTTACAAAGATGTTGTAGTTTTGCTTTACAGTCGAGCACCGGATACATTTAGATAAGATCAGAGTTACACTAACTGTGTTTAAGGAAGGATAAGTAACCAAAATAGGCATGCAATCTGCACATTTAGTTGCACGAAACAGCTTGATTATTTTTTTTAATGAAAAAATCAAATGTTTTTACGCTCAGTTCTTCGTGGGTGCAGCGAACATGCTCAACAAAGTGCTTTAAAAAGTCTAAAAAGTGCTCTTCTGTCATCCATCTAGATGAATTCGCACCTTCTTTGCTTCCAGGTGGCGCTCCATTAAGAAAATGCCTTTGAAATTTTACTCGGGAAAAAATAAAGTGAGGAGGAATAGAATTTCCACTTGCTGATATGGTGCCTCCTACAGTAATAAGTGTACCTCGCTCAGTCGATGTTATAACGCCTATTTGTTTCGTTCCACGTCTTCCAATAATTCTATCAGGCTTACGTACAGTAGTTACGCCTGTTTCGTCCATGTTCCAAATGTCCAAAGGCTGAAAGTTATGCCTATTTAGACTAATTTCAAATTTTGGAAAAAAGAATTAACATTGTTTTCGTTAAAGCTACTTACCATAGCTAAATATGTACTTTCTGGAATGCGGAGTGACAATTGGTGGTGTCTTTTTAAAAAAGATGTAAGCCAATCAGGACCAGCTTGTTATTTGTCATACCAACTTTTTGGTATTTCTATACGGTTAGCTTTAAAAACTTGTAAGCAAGTTTTCGGGATTCCCTTGTTGATAATCCAAAATAAATATCCGATGCTTTTAGAAGATACTCGACGATCATTATTTCTTGTGTATCTGTAAACACCTGCCTCTTTCTGGTGTACCCCACAGTTGTTGTTGGAAATAAATCTTCTCCTTTAATTTCTTCGTCAGAAAATTTATTTTCTATAACTTAAAAGTGTTTTGTAATTGATACCAAAACTCTCAGCAAGTTTTTCGAATACTCTCTCCGGTACTTTTAATGTGTCAAACTGCTGTCAACATTTCATCAGGTTTAGCTATGCCTCGTTCACTTTTCCTTGTATAATTACGCGGCATTATTATATTTACTGTACATATACATATGCTTTACGTCCTTAAGGGACTCATCAGGAATATGCTTTACGTTCATATTCCTGATGAGTCCCTTAAGGACGAAACAGGGCCTTGTCGAATATTTGTATCGCATATAATACACAAAACACGTTGCTTTTGAAAATCGTTGTGTTCAGACAAGTAGTAGCTCCTCCCGGCATTGTCCAATCATTCGTTCTAATATATATATATGTATATAATCTAGTAATGTTTCACTTTGCCGGTACAGTGCTCAATAACACACGGTTAGAGCAAGTATGCTATATTTTAAAATCTTAGGCGTCTAATAAAGCTGTTGAGTTTGTCCAGCAGACATTTGAGGTAGTGCTGGTTTCCTGGTATTGGAATATGTATATATATATAACTTTCCTAAACAGTAAAATGAAAACATGATATTCTCACTGGAAATTTAAAATACTTTTACAATTATCGGTTTTGTGCGTGTTAAATTTTGGAGTTACTCTTGGTTGGCCTATATCTCAAAAGCAAACCAGCAAGAACAATTATTTATTTTCGGAAAACACTTCATTTGATGTCTCAAATCTCCCAAGCTGTAAATACGCTTCAATGTTTCTCAATTAAGCAAACACTAGTATTTTAATAGCAAAGACGGACTGCTAGAATTTAATAATTTTTTTGCTGCCAACGTTAAAAAGTTGAGATTTCAAAGTAGGCCTACACTTATTTTAATAAATCGGTCTCTAATTTCTGCTTTTAATCTTTACATAAATAAAACAGCTGTTAGGTATATTGAGCTTATATAAATTTAACATTTCGACATACCGTGATGAGCTACATTTTTAAAAACACACCAAAACTATATAATTAAACAGTTGTTTAGCATGGGGTTGGTTGTCACAGTGTGACAACCTTCAATAATTTTTTTGTGACAACATGTATGGACCTGCCATCTTAAATTCGACTAAACCTAATTCAAAAACTGTACTACCAGCTAAATAAAGACTAGTTTTACAAAAGTGCCAATGTTTTTACGCCTCTGACATATCGATGTTGATAATAACTCTACCCTAGTTGCTTCTATTCTTTCTTAAACAAAAACAAAAGATTTTGAATTTTTAGTAAAAATTAGTATTTTAAACTTTATTCAAACTGTGCTTACTCAATCAAAGTCAAACTACATCTGGCAAACAAAGAGGTAAAGACACGTGATTTAACATTAAAGTGAATATTGCACAAGGTTGCGAAATACTCAAAAAATTAAATGTGACAACCAGGACAGAGGACAGCCAGACCCGGTCTCCCCTACTTGGCAAGGATAAAGCAAATATGCTCCCTCAAATTTCGCTATCCAATGATGTAGTCAAAAGAAGAATCGATGAACTGCCTTAGGCAGTGTTGTGCGCGTCAACAGAAAATGTTGACGGCGTTAGCGTCAGCGTCACCTCTTTAAATTCTTATCGGCGTCATTTACGCCGATAACGCTCAAAAATGTTAACGGCGTCAGCGTCAAGATTAGCGTCAATCCCACAAATTAAAATACTGTCACAAAAAAATCATTGATTATGTAGTAGGGCAAAAAAATTAGGAATTTCTAAATTGTCATAAAATGCTTTAATTTCAAAACAAACGCGTCACAAAATGATTGTTACACTTGTTTTATTCATTTATTTACTTTAGGTTTAGAGCCCATACGAACAATGGCACACAAAACATTAACAATACTAAGCACAACAGTAAAAGAAAAAAATTTGCTTTGAAGTAAATACTACTTCACGGATCTGCAGCACAATATGGGCTAAATAATTTAGATACACGGCAGATTTTATAAAAGCCATAAAAATGGGATTTAAAAAGAACATCTAAGTTTACAAGTCTAATAATAAAATTAATATTTGACTGAAAACTACAGTTTATGAAAGTGGACTTATATCTTTTCTTAAAATAGCATCAAAAAGTAATAATATTATGATAGACCTGAGATTCTCGTGCACTGATAAAGCATGGGGTATTATGTAATAATCTTAGTGACGATCGGTGGTCAAATTTTAGGTTAATCAAACCAAAGGCCAGATTAACAAACAGCAATGCAATAATCCGTGGAATATCAAACCTATTTATTTTTTCGTAAAAACAATAGCATTTCAAAATGCTTGTCGGTCAAGCGGCTTCTCTTTGGTTTTAAAACATCTTTTCCAGTTGAAAAAAGACGCTCAACAGCTGCACTAGAAGGAATTGGAGTGTTAAATTTGATATATAAGTCTTTAATTGTATCGTTTGAGAAAACGCTTAAATCAAAGTGTTTTAATGGTAAGCTTTCACGTAGAAATTGTTCTGTTCGATTCACTACTGATTTTTTATTAGGGAATTCTAATAAAGTGCTCATAAATTCGTTCTCTAAATCTTTGGTTTCAATCTAGTGTCCTGCTTCGTTGTTTTCAAATTCTTCTGGTTCGCTCTCCTTTATTATGTTAATTAAGTATTCCTTTGTTCGGTAGCGAAGTCTTTCCGCATGAACACCAGAAAGCCAGACGACCGATGGTGCAAGTTTATACCGAGGATGCGTCGCGCTGACAAGGACGCACTCAAAGTCCTCAAAAAGATGATGAAACCTGAAATAGCAAATTTCTAAATAAATGCTTTTCACAAAAATATTGCTTTTTAAAGTCAGGAAACTTAAAGCTGTCGAAATAAGATTATTTAAATTTTATAATGTCTAAGTTTTTAACGATCTCGAACATATTAAACTTTAAAAATCAAAAAAATTAAATGCAGTTTAGTTAACTTGATTCAACTCCTTCAATGAAACAATCAAGTAAAGGCAGGCAGTAATTGAGATTATCGTTGCGCTTGGATTTCAATTTTACTAATACGCCAGCGTAGGTAGTAATCGGCCCATATACGCTTTTTCTTCCCCTTGAAAAATATCCAAACTCATGGCTATAGGACTCATTATGCTTTTATATTCTTCAAAAAACTTCATATCCACTGCAAACAAAATTTTGTTTAGCCTATAATTCAATGTTTGCTTTATTGAACAAGTCAACGAAAACTATAGCAAAGATATTTGTCAAGTTTTTTCGTTTAAGAGGTTATAATTAAAGTAAGTCAAATAATTCTATATAATCTTTAAATGCAATTAATGATATTTGTAACAAAAAAATTTCTTTTTAATGTTTAATGATTTATATCATTTTTTTTCTGAATTTTATTTATGTGATTCAGATATATAAAGTGTATGCGCAAAGACGTTATGTCTAAGAATATACTGACTTGCATTGAAAAAACAAAACAAAATAAGCTAGTGTTTCCCGATTGAAACATTCTACGTTTTGTTTAAATATAATTAGAAAAAATATATAAAATATTCATATAAAAGTTTTTTCTAAAATTCAAAGTTGATAGATGGTTGATTTTAAAAAGCGGGAAAAAACTTAAGAAAATTATTTTTGTATCTGGCTCGTCAAACATCTATGGCTTGACTATTGAGTCAAATAGACCTCAAGAGAAATTCTTCAATTTACAAAGTAGCAATTTCTTTCAAAAACTCACAAAAACTTACGTAAAATACTTTCAAAGTACTTTTGAATAACTTTGAAATACTTACACGGCGTAAAACAACGAACTTCTAGTTTTTGACAGACATTTGAAAGACCCGTTTTATTGGTGCTGCTGTACACGCTGAGCAAACTTTTCACAATGATGTAAATAAATAAATCATTCAAAAAAGATATTAAATCCAATATGGCTGCTTTTAGTAGCAATTTTATGGTACAAAAAAAAAACCTCTCTACCGAAACTATATTTTCTTTCTTCGTAAACGCCTAGGTCTCTTAAAGTTTGATTGTACTGTACGTGTCACAACTCAACTGTCATTTTAGAAAGATCCATTGGCCATTTTTGTCCTTCATGCCGTCGCCTATGTCTATAGTGGCGAGTAAATTTACAATTTTTTATATTATTTTTTATTTATTTTTATCTCTATTTATTCTCCTAGCTCGCCAGACAACGGCGGAGGTGTTATGCTTAGGGCAAGCGATTACCTCGACCAGCTTTCGGAGATGCCGAGACATTGCTAAGTCTACAGTTATAAATTACTAATCATTAAACATTGTTTCTATAACAGGGGTTCCCAAATTGGGGTACATGTACCCCTAGGGGTACATTTAGGCTTCTCAAGGGGTACATTATTATGTGACAGAATATCCTTATTTAAGTTAAATTCCGTGTCCGGAAGAAATAATAGACTCAAATGTCTAGAATTTTCGAATCCGGTCGATTGTAATTACGTCAAACAGGACAATTAAGAGGGAAGACTTTTTTTTACAGATCACCGTGATTTTGGTTTTGAATGGGGAAATTTTCTGGCTGCTGTAAAGTGAAGAGTTTTCTTTTTTTTAGAGATCTTCGGCGTAAATTTTCGGCATAAATTGGGAAAATTTGTATTTGATTCAAAGTGAAGACCTTTTTTTTCAGAGATCACCTTGATTTTGGGCATGAATAGGGGGAAAATTAATGGCTGATTCTAACTGAAAGCCTTTTTTTTAGAGAAACGTCACAAAATTTTGGGGGTACATGCAAACCTGCTACAGTGTCCAAAGGGTACCGATAAACTAAAAGTTTGGGAAACCCTGTTCTATAAGATAGTTTAGTAGCTTTTTAGACAGGTTTATGATATTTTTTATTAAATTGAATACCGATTTTCAGAAACCCTCTGGAAGCCTAGTCGAAGGCTATAAAACCTTTTGTCAATTTAGTCTCGCCTATCGCTAATTTAAAAAGCATTAAATTTAAGAAACACATTTTTATAAAGAGGTTATGCTGGGGTTACAAATAAGGAGATAATTTTTTGATTATGATCAGAAAAAAATTAAATTAACAAGCTATCAAATTTTGACAACAGCCCACGTCAAAAAAATTTATTTCGTTATGTACGTGTATTTTCAGCAAACGTCCTTCTTACTATTGCGGCGAAATTGACTTGTCGCAATATGTGAGTTGGGATGAAAATACGCGCACCTTGGATTAATACGGTTTTATATATTAAAAATTATAAAATAGAAATAACGTAAATTCCGGAGTATACGTCGACGTGGCGTATAAGTCGAGGTCTATAAGTTTGACCTAAAAATCCTGAGTTTAATATGTACCATGTTATGAAAAACGTCACCGCCGTATAAGTCGAGGATGGATTTTTAAACTTGAAGTTAAGTGTCAAATTTTTGACTTATACGCCGGAATTTACAATAAACACAAATTTAAAAATTAACACAACACACGAACACTTACTAACTGAAATCCGCTTCATGATCTTCAAACAAGAATGACGTTTGCGTTTGATTTGAAAATGGCCCACGAGGGTCCGATTATATTTATACTAAAATAATACGTGGAGAGAGGCCGGACGAGAAAGCAACTTTAAACGATGTCATTATTGGCAAGAATTACGTAATGCAATAAAAAATAAAGTAACTTTGGCTTTTGGTTTACAAAGTATTGGCGGGAAAAAACTGACTTCTGATGATGTTATTGTCGAAAACAATTACGTAAGGCAAAAATAAAACAACTTATGATCTAAGAGATATTGGCGGGAAAAAAAACTTTAGATGATGTAAACAGCGAAAACAATTATGTAAGGCAACGAAAATAAAGCAGATTTTGACTTAAAGACATAGGTGGAAAAATCAATTTTAGTTAAAAAATCTAACCTCGACTGAACTCGAGTCTGCATTAATACTTACTAAGGATAGCGCTGAATATCTTTTGAAGCCTACTATTGTGATCTTATACAGACCATATTGAAATTGCAATTATATAATATTTTCGTAGTTTTAATAGTATGAAAATTAACCATATTGTGAAATTATTTATTTAGTAGCCTAGTCTGTTTGCTCTATAACTAAAATTAAAATTTATTTTTCTGATAGCAATTTTCTGTCTTCTGAGTCTCTGTTTAGCTAACATTTTCCACAGACCACAATTATGTGATTTTTAGTCTGATTGAATTTGCCAACTGAGCTGGGACTAGAACACTTTTAAGCACCACGCATATCCTTTTTTTTTTTTTTGGTGCTCAAACAACATCCTGCGAAAACAAAGAAAGTTACTATCGTGCCCTTAACAAAAACAACTGCGCTTAAGTTCCTCTACTGCGCTTCTTTGATTTTGCGGCTTTTAATTAAGTTCCAGCAGGTGGATTTTCTAAAAACATATAGAAAGCAAAGTTGTGATTCTTGAGAACCTTTTTAACAATTGGAAGCAGCTGCATTTTTCAAAGCAAGAATTTGTGAGCACCCTTTTATAACTTTATAGTGTTTTTGCAAGTAGTTTATTTGACATAATCGAAATCTGTCTGTTACATGCTGTAGCTTTCGTAACTTTTTTTCTTGAATAAAAATGCGGTATTGGAGTCAGCGATTGAAAAATTTTTGTATATATTTTTACCTTGCAAAAAATAATTGACGCTTAACGCTTGACGCAAAAAACAAGCAAAAAGTTGTCGGCGACACCTATTCCGTCAACCTAAAAATATCTTTACGGCGTTTGCGTCATCGTCAACAAAAAATTGTCGCCAAAAAATTGACGCTGTCAAATTAACGCCGTCAACGCACAACACTGGTCTTAGGATATCTAGGCTGAACTTCTGGACTAAATAAAAGAGTCTCGATCTTTGCTATACAGTGCGATGAAACGATGGATATTGAAAACTGTTCTTAGCTTATCTGCTTTATTCTCGTTTCTTGTCAGGTAATACAGAAAAAAATAATGAAAAAAAATTCAAGCTCCTGTGTCAACTGTCAAGATATGCAATCTGAATATGTAGCCCTGTTGTTTTACACGAATATCCGACGGTCGTCTAAGGGGAATATCCTAAAACGGCTTCATAAATTAAAAAAAAGTTGCAATATTTCTCGATTTAACGTTTGGTGGTACAGAATTTGAAGATTGCGTGAAGTAAAAGATTTTTCTTCCCAAAGCTTTTCATCTGACACTCTTCAGGGGAAATCGTCAGAATGAAGCAGAATTGAAACCGAACTAAGTTATAAAGGAAGAAAGTAGAGTTCTCATTGGCTGAAAGAAGTCAGCCAATAAGAAAAGATTAAGAAATTTTCAAAAAGTAGACGAATTCTTTTTGCTTACACAGAAGGGGATTGAGAGATTTAATGAAAGTCGCTTCAAGAGCAGAAAGGTGAAAGGAAGAGCGACCTCGAGCAAGAATAGAAAATTTTTCGTTGCTGTAATGAAGGGCACATTGGGCGTTGTCAAGAAGATGTTGACCAATGGCGGATTCGTGAAATTGTTGTGGGCGTGTGTTGTTCTTGCAAGAGCGGGAAAGACTTTGGCGGTTGGCCGAGGAACGAGGATTGGTGATGGATCTAGGAACGTGTTGTTTAATTCGCTCTTCTAGCCGTTGAGACGTGCGACCAACGTACCGACTATCGCAGTGGCACAAAAACTGGTAAATAACATTGCTGTGATGATGGGAAGGTAACACGTCTTTCTTAATCGCTGGAAGGAGCTGTCGGGTGTTGAAAATAACACGTGGTTCGACGGAGAAAAAGCAGCGTTTCACAGCAGACGTAATCTGCTTTTCGAACTTCATCGAGACGTTTCCAATCCATGGGATGTGTAGGTAGACAGGGCACTTTTTTACTGTGTGGACCGGGTTAGAATTTATTTGTTGAAGTTTTCGCTTGAAAGCCGAATTGATTACACGTTCCGGGTAGCCTTTTGTAAAAGAAGTCAGAAAATTTACCTTTTCTCCTTCCTCTGTCTTTCTTTGTTCTTTTAATATTTCCAGTCTCTTCACTAATGTTCCGCTTGCTGAAACCATAGAAATCTGCGCTGATGCCCTTTACAATGACGGCTCAATGGCGCCATCCTTTCCACGCAACATTTTTGTCGAATTAATGCAGCCAGCCACCTCCTCTGTGGAATTTAGCTTCAATAACAACATGCATCGACAAATCGACGGCGTCGCTATGGGCTCACCGCTTGGTCCAGCTTTAGCAAACATTTTTGTTGGCTACTAAGAAGCAAAACTTTTCAACATCGCCAAAAGACCGTTGGTGTACTTCCGGTACGTTGATGATACTTTCGCCGTATTCAACAATGAAGAAGACTGCAACAATTTCTTCATCCAGCTCAACTCTCTTCATCCCTCACTTCGCTTCACCTATGAAAAGGAATCTAATCACTCTCTCCCTTTCCTTGACGTGTTGGTAGAAAGGCATGATTCAGAATTTCTAACTTCAGTATACAGGAAAC